>VMKM01001777.1:99309-112637 GCA_008360985.2 Macquaria ambigua | reverse complement strand
GAGAGAGAGAGAGAGAGAGAGAGAGAAGGAAAGAGGGATAATGAGAGAGGAAGAAGGAGACAGACAAAAGTGGTCGGATAGAGAAAGAAATAGAAAGTGGGAGTGAAAGAGGATAAGAGGGAGGATGATAATAAGAGGGAAGGAAGGGAGAATAAAGGAATGATGGAAAGAAAGGAAAAGAAATCAAGTGAAAAAGTCAGCAACAGATGAGGAGACACAAAATAAAGAGATATGGAAAGACAGATGGAGATAGAGCATTAATATTTAAATCAATCGCGCATAAATAGCTAAAGTCACCACTAAAAATCTTCGTTTGTCACAGATAAAACTTAATCCTGGCTCTCTGAAGGGCAGTAAAAACTTCCACAGAGCAATAAAACAGTTAAGAGCAGTAAATTCAGAGTGTGTGCATGTTGAGTACAAATTCTGTGCCGATTATCAAGAATAAACAGTCTTGCTTAGTAACTCTATCACAGCTGAAATCAGTCGGGGTTGTGATGCAGGGATTTGTTTTGTCGGGGAAGACGTCTTAACCAGCCTGCAGAGTTTTTAAGTGCACACTGACTTTGCATACAGTACATTTAAAACAAAGCGCTTCATAAGTCTGTTTTGTTTGTTAGTTTGTATTGTTTTGCATGTTTTAACTCTCCGCTCGTGACTTTAAGAGCTGTCATCTTCCAGAACAGTGGAAATAAGTTTTTCACTATGTGGTGTTTTATCCTCAACATTTTTAAAGTTATAATCCTTAAGAACTTTGAGAAGTCCAACCCGATGTTTGAAACCATCTGTGATCAGATTTTTTCCTGAAATAACCATTTAATGTATTTAAATTATGTGGATAACTCTCTACATAGTAGTTTTCACTGTTAGTGGATCGATCTATCTATCTATCTATCTATCTATCTATCTATCTATCTATCTATCTATCTATCTATCTATCTATCTAATATCTCAAAAATGTAGAGGACTTAAGAAGACTTACTGTATATGGACAAACATGTGGGCTGACTGTTTGTGTGTGCGCACCTGTTGGCAGACAGCGTGGAGGTGAACAACTCTGGGGTTTGTGAGATGTGGTTGTTGTTGGCACTGCCTATCGACTGGCTGCTGGGGGAGGCAGAGGGCGGAGTATGCATGTTGATCTCCTTCAGGCGCTGGTCCTGGAAGACACACACACACACACACACACACACACACACACACACACACACACACACACAGAAAGAAAAACACCACAATGTGATCAGGAAGACAATGGTTAAACAGTCATTTCCCATTGGAAATGAATAAGTGTTTTGTTTCCAGTAAACTCGAATCCTGGAAAATGGCAAACCCCTTTCTCTCGCACGTACATTTAAGGTGTGTACAAAGACAAATGCAGATGAACATTCTCTCATAGAGGAAACAACACCCAAAATTCATAAAGCCGTCCGGTAACTTCTTGTGTTGAAAGCCCTTCTGTCCTTTCGAGTCGTGTTGTTTGGAGATCCTTGTCAAGCATGCCCATTGTCGAGTCATTATGAGTGAAAACATAAAGGGAGAAGTTTAAATCTGGGTGCTTTGGTGATATTCAGATAGTTCTTGGCTTTAGATTTAAGATTAAAAAAGCAGGCCTGCATCCAATCGAATTTCAAAAGTCAGTTTATTGCTCGGTTTTGCCTGCCAAGGTTGCCTGGCGGTGTGGGATTCAGCATACACATTATAATGACAGACGATTAGCTTAAAGCACTTTAAAACAATTATACTGGTTTCTAGTGACAAAACAAACTCTCCGGGCACTGCGTTGTTGTGATGCTAAAAACCTCAGCCTGCCTTAAACAGTATCTGGCACCCTGTACGGCTGAGATCCAGGTGTTCTCTCTGGTGACAGATACACAAACATCAGCTAAACTGAAATAAAGGCAGAGGCAAAATACTGCTGATATCTGCATGACGACTACCAGTTAACCAGACGTTTTCAAGCCTCATGCTGCTCTCCGGTAAGAAACCCAACTGGATGACGCAGTAAAACTACCAGCGGTTATTCGACCTGCTGATCCAAGATGAACACTCCAGTACTTTGAAGCTGCTCCTACACATTTGCTGTTTTAAAAATCTCCCCAACTCCTCCAGACTTTCATTTCTTGCATGAATTTGAACATTTTTGCTTCAGGGGTCCGTTTGATGCATGCTGGTAACAGCGGGGAAATGTGACTGTCAACAACTTCCTCTCACTCTGTGGCTTAAGATGATGCTGTGTGACAACACATTTTAACATTATGTGAAATGACAATGTGTAAATCTAAACAAAATGCATTAAAGCTAGTATAAGTAATTCATACTGTCTTTTAATCTAGTTTATATACCCTATATCAACCTGCCAGCACTTTTTTTTGTATAATCCCACAAGTGACTACATTAAATTATATTATATTGCTTTATTGATTGATTTTATCATTCTTGCAGTTTTATTGCTTATTTCATGTGCTTATATTCCATCTGCCTATATTTCCCGTGGGATCTTATTACTTTTGCTGCTGCAATGACCTAATATCTCCACAGGGATCAATACATTTGTGTCTTATCATGTGAGAACATGTACTGGGAAATAACAACAGGGTTTTTAAAAAAAATAAAAAATAATAAAATATATATATATATATATATATATATATATATATATATATATACACACACACATACATACATACATACATACATACACACACACATACACACTGTTTGGTAGACAAGGAAAGCAATTTACAGTACAACAAAGGTGTAGATTTTTTAGTATGGATTGGCACAAAGGGAATGGAAATGCTGCTTCTCACAGAGCCTTTGTCTATTTTATATTTTATTTACACATGGCCATTCACTTAAACAACTTCTTGCACCTTTAAAAGGAATTTGGACTTTGAGCAGATTAATACACAGAATCTCCTGCTGTACCAGCCTCAGCCAGGCAGAGTCCTCTTCATTCATATTCTGACAGCGTAGCGAGAAACAAATGGGAACTGCTGTTATTGTTTGGGCAAAGGCCCCAGCTGGACAGTAGCTGAGTGTGTAAGTGTTTTTGTATGTGTGTGTATGTGAGTGTCGACTCCATATGGACACCAGAGTGCGCAGACAGCTGGACTAGAGTATTTGGACGACCCCTGCTCACCCCCGGCTCTCTCACTCGGTTTCTTACTCTGTTATGTTCTCACTCTCACTTTATCTTCCCTCTCCCTTCTAACTAAACCCAAAGGTAATCAGTGGACCTTGGCAGAAACGGGGCAACCAAGGGCACAAAGTAAACAGCGCGGTAAAATCCAATCAACCACGCGCACAAACAAACACACCGAGACACGCTGGCAGCACATAAGGCGCCTAATCTGCCAGGATATACACATGCTTCGTATACACACACAGATCAACAAAGCTCACAGAGATACTGGCAACACTACTAGACACATACTGTATCTTCTCTGACAGGATGTAAGCATGCTTAACATACACACACACACGCTGAGCCGCTGTGTGCCTGTTTTGTAGCTTCACTGCTCTTACTCAATTACAGTTTGCCGTAAGGCAGGACTCCCAGGGCTGGAGCAAGAAATGTCAACACATTTTACACTTGACTTTTCTATTGCTCAGCTCGCCACTGAGACTCTTGGCCTTTATCCTCAACTGGAGTTCAGAACTCACCAAACAGCAAAGTTGCTTGGCAATCTATCAGCAGTCTTCAGCAACAACAACAACAAAAAAAAATATATATATATACACATTTTTTTGTATTAACAATTTGTGCCATTTGTCAGCTCAAGTGTTATGTAGTTGCAGCAGATTTGAAGTTTATTGTGGCTCTGCTAGCACAGTCACGGCATGGTCTTAAATCTAGCGCAGTAACTGCAGTTACACTTGTCTTGCCATTTCGAGCTGATTTTTGTGAAGTGATTCTTTAGTTCAGACGATCAGAGATCAAATCCCTGTACACACACACACGCTTGGCCTGAAAGTGACTGCTGTGCTTTCCCAGTTTCTGTATTACACTCTTCCTTACCCTTTTTCTTACAAGAAGGTTTAATTATATAATGAGTTTATTTAGAGTTTGATAGCTACCATGTCTAATTTTGTTGATGTGGTTGCAATACGACTGAATTTTGTTTATCCAATCTGGGTGCCTTAAATTCCCAATGGCATGACTTAATACTGTAATATAAACTTGCACTAAAATGACAAGAAACAAAGTAAAATTATGTGTTAAGGGCCAATATAAAAACAAGTGCAAGACATTACTATGATGTACTACCAGAATCCCTTTTATTGGCCTTGTATCCTGACACAAAAACAAGAAATTTGACTTTGGTTCCCAGAAGCTCTGTGTGTGCTTTCACACAGTGCAAACAAACAAAAAAAAGGAATATTTGCACAGACATACAGTTAAACAAAGATAAACAAGGTTACACAATGTGGCTGAGGGAGAATGTTTTCTTTCTTTGTTATTTGCTACTTTGAATGTGGTGTTAAAGACCTCATTTACACGTAGCATTAATTTGTGATCTGTATCTGGATATGGAAGAACACATGTTAAAGGGGTAGCGCACTACATAAAGCCTTTTGTGGTTCCAGAGGGAGCTGGAACCACAAATTGCCTCAAGTGATGTCACTTGAGTCAGTATCTGTTGGGGCTGAAGACTGCAACATTGAAACTGAAAAAATCTTGGAGTGTGGTGATACAAAGATGTGAGCTTACCAGACCTCTCTACCTCGCTCTTCATCTCTAGAAGGCTAGCAGCTCGAGGCTACAATAGCCGCTACTAGCATAACACACCCAAATCTCCAACCGAAATGTCAGCGGCCAAGCTGCGTTGTGGGTTATGTAGGTGCCAGGTTTTGACAAGGAAGAAGATCGTCCAGACCACATCTGGAGGAGGTCTGGCTCACATTGTGATCGGATGCCAACCTGTAATCCGTACAGCATGACCACATTCTTAAGAAAACAAATCGCCCGACAGGCTGAAAAGTCACCTAAATCCCCCTCTTCCTGCTAGCTCAAGTAACCTCATCAAAAGCTACAAGTAGCAGCCGTAGCTAGCTGACCTTCTCTTGATTTAAAAATACTGAGATTCACAATGCAGGCAGAATGGAGATAACTTAAACACGGCAGTGATTAGATATCATTATCCAGACTAGAATTGCATTTCCTGAATAAAATGCGTGAGTGCAGGAAGCCGCTGAATCCAAAAAAAGAGAGATTTGTGCTAACACGACAAATAAATTAACATATTAATGAATTAAGTGTGTTGTTAATATAAAGCATCAAAATTGACGTGATAATATCCAAGTTCATACTGCACGTGCACTTGAATTAAATCAGTTGAATGTGAGACGTATAAACAGCGATGCTCATACGAACAGCGTGTACACAAAAAACAATTCGGTACAACACAACTCCCAGAAGAAGCCATCGCAAGTTCACATTTTCTGAAGGAGAAGTGTAATTGCCCATAAACTAAAGCTTCTAGCTGTGTCAGCAGGAGTAGTTGAGAATATATTGTTTGGTTACACTGTGTTAAAATTAAAAGGGGAAACTGCAAGTTGAAGAAAGGGAAACTTAAAGGAGGATTAGGTCAGCAGTTTTTGTGTCAGTAAAGAGGAAAAACAGATATAAACCACAATGACCATATGACCATAAACTTATCAACTAAAACTAAACGTTTGGGAGTAGTTTGATGCAGAAAATGATGGAATAAAAATAATAAAAGAAAATGGCAGGTAAGGATAAGAAGTGTGGCTACGTGGCCACATTACTCACACAGTAATGTATCCAGATAGAGATCACATGTTAATACCAGCTGGGGCCTAAATCAAAAATGCATCGCTCATAGCTGAGAGCTTCTTGAATCAGAGCAAGAGGGGATAAAAGGGTGACAGCAGTAACTATTAGACCTGCTGCTGCTGGCATTTCTTCTGCTACAGCACTGAGTCTGACCCCCTGATTCAGAGGTGATTTGGTGTAAAAGTATAACCTGTTACCTTAAGAGCTTGCAGTCTGGCCTGTTCCTCCTCCAAGGCCTGCTGCTTCTCCTTCTCATCCATGCGGCTGAAGGACATGCCGGTGGAGGAGAGAGACGAGACGGCGCTGGACAGGGTGGACGCTCTGCAAGACACAAGACAAACTTAAATATTTCGTATTTGTTTTCTCTCAGGTCTTGACTGGAGTGATATACTTGAAGAAAACCTGATGTAACTGGCAGGAAATGAAGATGTCTACCTGGTGTCTGCATTCAATTCCTTGGTCTTCCTGCCCTCCAGAGAGGCCAGGTGCTGCTCCAAAGCCTCCAGGAGGCTGCTGGGGGCCTGAGAAAGAGAAGGGAAATGGGGAAAAAAAAAATTCAGTAACCAACTCAACTTTTTGAGAATCCTTTCTCACTTTCTGTCTCTCTCATATGCACAAAAAAGACCCGCCTACACATACAATAACACACACACACACACACACACACACACACACAGCACCCAGAGTTAGTTGGTCTCACAGGAAGGTAACAGAGTGCATCAGTCTCCAAGAATAGCCATGGCAACATGCAGCAAACACTCACACTGTTAGCAGGAGACTCAAAACAGAGAGAGAGCGAGAACAAAGGAGGAGGTTGAAAAACAAAGAGCAAGGAAAAAGGTGGAGAGCGGAGGAGAGGTCGTGCCACTTCTTCTCCTGACTTCACACGAGCAGAGGACGATCATTTCTGTGCCGTTTCTTTCATTTTCCCATTCAACTTCACTTTGCCTCTTTGTCTTGCTTATCTCGCAGTGTCCCTCGCACTGTGAGGTCCTGTCATACTTGAACAATGAGTGCCAGAATGCACTCTGTGCCTCAGACTTGTCAGTATGTCGCTGCTCTAGTTTAACCAAATCTCTGCACTCTCTCTTCCACGTGGGGATTGAGATTAAACTTTAATCTTTTTACCTTTTCTTAATTAATTGTCCAGAAAAAATGAGTGAGGGCAAGGGTATCTAAAATCCTCTTTGTTGTAAGATGACATAAGGCAGCTGCATATTAAATTTGAGCTCAACTGGTCTGGAGTACAAGTTAGTGAGCAGGTTACTTGGGGATTGTTGCTACGCTACTACAAAAAACACATTTCAGCTGCAAATTCAAGTTCAGCTCCAATTGTTCACATTGCACAACGTATTCAGTGCTCGTTAGGTGCCTCATTAATGCTCAAAAACCACGGGAAACAAGAGTGCAAAAGCGAGCGAGACAGCTGCATTATTAAGTGTACAATCAATGGTTCTCTACAACTTAACAGGCAGAGAACTAGTTCAGCTCCGTTTCGGCTGAGGAGAGAGGAGAGGAAATTCTTCCACTGAGAAAATATGACAACGTCATGTCTGTCTCTCCATCCACAAGAATGCAAAGTGTGCTGTCAGTAGGGCTGCAGACATGCAAGCAAACACACAGACACACATTTGGGAGTGTTTTGGCTTCTCAGACGTTTGCGGCTGGCTAGACAGCGGGTTCTTGCCAAACTGTTGCCTGGTTGTTAAAGAAACAGCTACTCGCAGAAGAGAAAGAGACCATTTTTAACTGTCTGTGGGTCTGAATAGGTGAAAAGAAGACTTTGTGTATGCCCAGTCAATATTGGCTCTGACACACAAACACGCACGCACGCACACACACACACACACACACACACACACACACACACACACACACACACACACACACACACACATCTTATGACATTCAGCGATAGCGCTAACTTTGGAAGGCAGGGAGACGTAGAAAAACGTCATCACCGACAAAAATAAGAAAAGAGAGAATCCCCCCCCTCTCCTCTCTCATGTTCCCTCTTTTTTCTTTACAATGATTACACGGTAATGCTCGGGTTATTCACTATTAAAGCACCTCCTCCACGCACGTTAAAGAGATGATGTCGTGCATGACAAATATGAAATAAACAACATCTAAAAGAGGAGGGTGGAATTTAAATGAGTCGAAACCCAGTGCAGGGATTCTTTCATGCAGATGAAGACGGAGGGGCGAAGCCTCATTTTCTATTCATGAGGTTTCATGGCCTTTTGCTTGTCGTGCCAGAGCTCTACATCCGTGTGCGAGTGTGTGTGTTTGAGAGCTACAAGCAATCCACCTGAGGCCAACACACATATTGTACTCAGTCAACACCATATAGCTCCACAGTGGAAAGAAAAAACAAGGGCATGCCTGGGAGTATATGGAGGTGTACGGTGTGTATGGTTGAACACACACGTACATGAGCATATATGATGTCCATGCAGGGGGTTAAGCAGGTTGGAGGGGGTAAGCAGTAGAGTATGCAACCCACCACCTACAATGTATGATCCTTTTGTTTTCTGCGACAGACGAGGGAGAAGAAAAAACGTCTATTTAACGACCACAGCGAACTGTGCAGCTTCACCGTGACACCAACAAAGTCAATCCACATGCTGTTAACTTCCAGCTTTACACTCTGTAATTATTTTCAGTCATGCATGACCACGTTCCACTGAGGCTGTAAAAAGTTAGTTGTATCTCTGTGTGGGGGATTTTTTGTAAAGATTTCTCGAGGCAGAAAAGCACCAAAGTGCCAACTTTTCAATATTTTCAATATACCTGCAGTTTAGTGAACTGTAAACCTAATCAAGGCTGCAACTAATGACTATTTTCATTATTGATAAATCAGTCAGTTATTGGTAGGGATTCTGGATTCTGATACCTAAACTACCTAAATTCTATACCGAACTTTGCTTTCTTCTTGGCACTAAAAATTAAGACAGCAGCCCAGTGTGAAGTATAGCAGAGAAATGTAGTTTTATGACATTGATGAAGAAACTGTATTAAATGTGGATCCCCTGGTTGGATGTAGGCAAACATGTACCTGCCTCCCGACAGGAGCTGAATCAACCAATCAAGCTTCTTGACAAAAAGTCCAAAATCTTCAATTTACAATGATAGAAAATGGACAAAAGCAGCACACCTCATCTTTGATAATCTGTAACCACTAAATGTTTGGCATTTGTGCTTAATGAATCACTTAAATTACCTGCTGCTTAACTGCTTGTCAAAATTGTTGAAATCATTTTACGAGCAAAAATGCCAAATATTCTCTGCTTCCAGCTTCTCAGTTGTAAGGATTTGTGACTTTTCTCTGTTTATTGAATATGCATACTGAATATTTTTGAGATTTGGACTGCTGGTTGAACAAAACAAGACATTTAAAGACGTTACTAACTACGTTATTAGGAAACTATGATGGACATGTTTCACTATTGCTGACATTTTACAGATGAAACAATTAACCAATTAATGAAGACAATAATCAACAGACTGACTGAAAATGAAAATAATCGTTAGTTGTAGCCTTATTGTTGATACATTTTCTGTCCGTTAAATAATCCATTAATCCACTAATCATTTCAACACTAAACCGGATGTCATAAATGATTATACAGGACATGGCTTTTTATTTTAAAGCTATGATTACAAAGAAGATAAAACAAACAGATCTACAAATAGCAGTTCACAGTATAAAGCTGAATTTTAATGGCTGTTAATCTCTGTTCAGTTTTTCAGCCTGATGTGAAACTTCATGTGTGCCAACCTAACCAGGGGCATCAATAGTCTCTCTCAGGTCCTCCCATAAACCATTAGGAGGATGAAAACCATGCTTGAAGCGATTCCTTGGAATTCACAATTAGACAAAAAGGCAACTTTATCCTTGACGATTAAAAACAGAAATCTATGTAGTCTATTCCCTTGTAGCGATGCCGTCGTGTTTAAGCCCTTTGTTGTTGCAATTATCATTATTCTTTGTAGATGCAAGGTCTAAAGCTCCTTGTTCGCACTTGCTCAGGGTTTCAAATCCACGTGATGAAACCTGCAGTGGGCCTGCTGATGGCGCAGTGTTTAAGCAGGCCAACTTAACACACCTCTGCCTGTTGTTGGATCTATAATGAGCATTTAGAAGTGAAGGAGAATGCAGGAAATCAATCAAACCAGAGGGGAGTTGCCTCGACTAAAATCAGGTTAGATGAGGTGGCTGAAATAAAAATGAGTGGGCGGAGAGTGAAGGAGAGAGAAAGAGTGAACAGTTGGTAAGGAGGAAGGGACACAGGTATATGTAGGGGTGAAATAAGGGGTGAGTCGATGGATGAAAGCACAGAGGGAGCAATGAAACCACATGTGGCGTTGAAGGAAAGCCAGAAAAAAAAAAAAAGGAGTCAGAGTCAGAAAAAGAGAGAAGAGGAAGTGGGAGGTGAGATGTACACTGACCTGTGAGAGATCTGGGATGTCACCCTGATCTATTCCAACTTGCTGTCGTCAAAAACAAAACAAATCAACAAAATAAAAAGGGGAGAAAGGTAGGTGGGATAAAATGGAGAAGAAAAAAAATAAAGAGAAGGGCAGGGTCCATTTGTAAAAAAATAAAATAAAATAAAAAATAAGATGAGAAAAAGAAAAAAAACACGGGAATCATTACTTCATGCAGTGGCAGAGTCAACACAAACGACAACAGAAATAAACAAGAAAAAGTTTTCGACATCTGGATTGGCCGATGAACCAGCCAATCCTCACAGTGAATGACGATGATGATTGGACAGTGATAAATATGTCTGACCAATGAGGAAGAGCGAGCGTGGCGACTGATGAGTAACACTGAACACATTTACAGAAAGGACAGCTACGCCAGAGTCATCTCCAAAACAACAGATAACATTTGAGTGAACATGTTGACTTTTCAGGACACAGATAAAGAACATTAAGTCCTGGACTTATCATCAACATGACCTTGGTTTTCTTTCTAAACAGTTGTTAAACACACCCTTATTGTCAGATTTACCAGCAGAAAATATGTATTATAGTTGATAAAAGTGCACTCCTACTTCTTTAAAGATGCCATTCTAGACATCTAACTCCTGCTTTTAAGATTTGTTTTTTTTGGGTTCTTAAATATGAATTTAGTTGTCACATATGATCACAAAATGGGCAAACTAAATATTAGCTGCATCTTTTTTTTATCCAACAGTGACAGCCCAGGTCAAAGGTTCTTATTTCAATGATTAAACGTCAGACTAAGAAGGAAGATGTAATTAAAGGCGTGGGAAGAAAACCATGCTTGAAGCGATTATTGGTGACACAAACCTTTGATTTGATTTTTCACTTGTGTGCAGATGCAGAAGTCTTTAACCATTTCAAACAGTTCTGTCCATCTAAATTATAACAAATATGACTATTTTTGATCATTAGACCCTTGCAATTAATTAATTTGTCATCTTTTCAAGGATTTATCAAGAGAGACAGCATATTTTTAAGGCCCCATTATATACTCTACCGTGCGTTGTATCTGGATTATTTTAACAACACTGTGTTGTTTCTGAAAATTACCACAATGACGGTAAAGACGAGAGTCTAATCTACCAAAACGTGTATTCATGTTCATGTTCATGTAACGTCCATAGTACTAGCAGTCCATGAAAGTTCTACATTGTGCTAGCATCTTGTGGGCAGAACAGTGGGTGGTAGAAAGTTAGTTTACCAGCACCATTGTGCAAAGTAAAGCAAAATCTATTGAGAAAATAAAACATAGTATTTACTACATATGTCTTATTACAGTGAGTGTCCCCTAAAGTACTGTATCAGACAGCCTCACACAGATAATCATCTAGATTGATGGAATATGTTTAGAAAACAGATTCCAGATGAGAGTTACGCTTTTAAAAAGCCTTGACATGATTGAGACGTGTAGTGTAAAAAAACAGAGCAAATCATTATTAGTTTATTCCCTGAATGTGTGTGTTTTTTTTTAATTAAGCACTATTGTTTTAAATTGTGTAAAAAAAAACACACTTAATTGTCCAGGGAGCTCCTTAAAATCTAATTATAAAAGACAAAGGGCCCATTTATTTCAATGTACATTCATTCAGAGAACGTGAACCACCAATGTAGTTGTTCTGCTGAAGTTACAGTAGCTGATTCTCACTGTTTCGAGCCTGCTGAAACAAAGGAGGGAGGGAAGGAAGAGGGAACGAGAGGAAAGACAAAAAAAAGAGGGATGATCTGTGGGCACTGGGCAAAGGAGAGCCACACGAGTATCCATCTTTGTCAGGAGGAGAGCGGGAGAAGAAAGGATTAGATGGAGGAGTGTGGGGAGCAGAGGGAGAGGGACCTAACGGAGCGCCTAACCACATCCTCCATCTTAGGGTTATTTTGGGTGTATATATGTATGTATGTGTGTAAGTGTCTGCACAGCAAATGTGGGGCAGTGAGGGTAAAGTCAGGTACTCTCGTGTGCACACGGTACAGTAGCTGTGTGAGCAATATTGTGGGGTCTTTAGGTGGAAAATACACCTATCCAAATGGCGTTTGAAAATGTGATGTGTGTATATACATTGTGTTCAGGGGTTGCGGTCAGGACAAGAAATTAAGAGGAAAAAGGGTAAAAAAGGTCATTTAAACAGGAGTTGCTCTTCCAAACAACCCTAGAAAAATCTTATCCCTGATGTGTGTGTGTACACATTCATGTACATACGTGTGTGTGTGTGCGTGCATGTGTGTGTGTGTGTGTGTGTGTGTGAATATACCTCCGCCACTTTGAGGAACTCTGACAGCTTTGTCATCCTGTAAAGAAATTTCTTGTAGATGTCCAGAGCATCTTTGCACTGGTTCTTCTTCATGTCAAAGTATTTCTCTATAGAGACAGAGGGGAGGATGAGGATGAAAACAAGGAAAAATAAATAAAGATTTAAAAGGAAAAGGAAAGGAAGAATGTGTTGAAGGATGGAAGGATGGAAGGGAGGAAGGGAGAAAGGAGGCAGGAACAATCAGATTGAGTGGAGACAAACAGAAACACTTAGCAGCTACATGACAGCTTGTCAAAACCTTCTCTTCTGCCGTGGCAACCAGACTGTGTAGCACATACTGTGTGTGTGTGTGTGTGTGTGTGTGTGTGTGTGTGTGTGTGTGTGTGTGTGTGTGTGTGTGTGTGTGTGTGTGTGTGCTGTTGGGTTTGTGTTTAGACATGAGCGTGTGTGTATTTGTACACGCAAAACAAAATGTAGCTATACTTACACCTCATCATTTTTGACACACCAGCACCAGTCGGCTCACTGTAGGCTGTGTTTATCCGAGGATTGTGTGTGTGTGTGTGTGTGTGTGTGTGTGTGTGTGTGTGTGTGTGTGTGTGTTACCCAATAGGTTGATGACCCCTTCATTGTAGGCAGCAAACAGCCTTATGGAGTCTTTGAAGAGCAGCATGAAGGCTGAGTTGATCACTCCGTTGGTCAGCTCATTAGGGTTGGCCTAGAGAGATGAGTGGTAGAGGGAGGGAGGTAGAAAGAAAGAAAGA
>VMKM01001777.1:0-99104 GCA_008360985.2 Macquaria ambigua | reverse complement strand
ATGAAGCAAACATCTCCACACACATACACACACACACACACACACACACACACACACAGAGCAACTGTCAATTTAGTTTAGGTGAGAAAAACATCATGCACAGACACACACACACAGGCGCATTCCAATGAGAAACTTCACCATCCCGTTTTTATCGCTCTTTGAAGCTCGCTGGCACAAACCACTATGCACCCATCAATTTCTGCAAATCCCCACCCAATCCCCTTCTCTCCCTCTGCACGCACACGCACACACACACACACACACACACAAATGCTAAAACTTGAAATCTGTCGCCATAATATGCTTCTTATACTCCATCAATAAAGAGAGGTTTCAAACTGTTGTTTCAATTTACATTTTGATTGGAAAGTGAATCGACCACAACTTTGACAAGCATGCATAAAGACACTCATGTATGCAAAACACACACTCACTCACTCACACTCACACACACACACACACACACACACACACACACACACACACACACACACACACACTTAGTACCTGGAAATCCAGCAGAGCATCCAGCTGGTTCTGAATGATGGGCAGCGTCTTGATCAGCTTCTCTGTGTTCATGGTACGCATCACACCGTCAATCCTGACAAAACGGGAAACAAACACACACACAATTGTAGCGGGCACCTTGTTGAGGGAAATTCTTATGCAAATTTTAATGCAAATTGGGAAAAACACAAAAAAAAGAATGAAGAAATCATGAGAAACGATGGGAAATAGGAAAAAAGAAAACTAATGTTTTGCATAAAAAGTTTTCTCAGTAATGCAAAGTCTTAACAGCTTCTTGAGGTGAAAGGCTTGAGGCGAATGGCGACTGAAACACATTTTTCAAATAAATAATGAGAGTCTGCTCAGCGGGATAAGAATGATGAAGGACTCTGTGTCATTCCACAACAGTTGGACTTTCTGAAATTGAAATGATCTTCCTAACACAACCTCTAGAAGTGATGCACCCACTGTCACTTTCATACAGAAGTCTCCAGCAAGGCTGCATTGTCATTAGCTGATGCATTAAAATATCACAATGGCTGACATTAAAAGGAATACTTTGACATTTTGGGAAGTACGCTTATTCGCTTTCTTGCCAAAACTTAGATGAGAAGATTGCTCCCATGCATAAGCTTAATGTAAAGACTGGAAACAGGGGGGAACAGCTAGCCTGGCTCTGTCCACAGGTAACAAAATCCAAAATACCAGGACCTCTAAAGCTCACTAATTATCAAGTTATATCTTGTTTGTTTAGTGGTACAAAAACAGAAATGTAAAACTGGCTGGCTGCCTGGCAACCTCATGGTAGCGGCTAACCAGGCTAGCTACTTCCCCTTGCTTTGAGAAGGGTCCAACAGCGAACCTCAAGTCCGGAGACCCCAGTTCTGTAAGCCAATGGGAATAGAGTAGGGTCCCCAGAAGTGAGATGCGTCACTTCCTTTTCTGCCGCAAAAGTATAAAAAGGTATAATTAGGCTACTACTTCTACGGTTAACTTACTCCTTTTTGCTCAGAATGAGACGGTAACATCTGCTGAAATGTTGAAGTATTACTGGGCAGATTTATGTGTAGCTAACATTAGCAAGGTTAGCAGGATCCAACTTAATGCTAACATTAAGTTTTATTCCAGAGGATATATTAGAATAGCAATAGTGTAGTATTTCTTTTGCACCTAACACAGAAAAGAAAGAATATTTAGCTAGTTTTTTTAATGCTACTAAAAGTCTTGAGCAGGGAAATGTGACAATTTTCAAATCTGGTAAAAATGAAAATAATAATAATAAAAACAAAAGACAGCTAAACATGTGATGCCCCTCACGTCTGGGGACCCTTCTCTCTTAACTACTGGTCCACAGATGGAGCCTCTTGCCTGCTTTCAGTCGTTATGCTAAGCTAAGGTAACCAGCAGGTAGCTGTAGCCTAATATTTGCTGTGCTGTTTTGAACATCTTTAGACAATACTCTACTGTAATAAATACTGTATACTGTCATCAAAATAAGATATTCTGTCAGTTTCTGTCTATTGTTGCTCTCTCACTTCAGTGCCAAAAGCTGAACTGCCATCTCCCGGTGTGTGACAAGATGAGTGTGAAATGATGAGTGGGGTTGTCATTTTGTGTTTGTGTGTGTGTGTGTGTGTGTGTGTGTCTGTGTGTGTGTTTGCCCTCCCCTACCCCCTCTTCATCTTGGTGAAATCCACAGCCACCAGTCTGTAGGACATGGCCTTCTCGTTCAGGTAACGGCTGTATCGTCTGATGAAGGTTGACATGTCGTAACCTGGGAGAGAAAACAAGAGGAGAGAGTCCGAAGGAAGGCAGGAAATATACTGTGTGTTGTGTGAGACAGCTGCAAATGATTTTTCTACCTTTTGTCCTATAAACTGTCTATGTGTATGATATATATTATACTGTATATGTGCACTGCATCAGATGCATTTAAATCAAGTAGTCAGCCACACTCAAAGTGCCAATTCTGACTTTTAAATACTTTCCCTTGATTGCTTGAAACATTCTGGTGCTCTGTGTAATGTCCTTCGAGGCAAATCCTGCCCATCTGGTTCTTTACAAGCAAATTAAAACAAACCCAAAATGCTGTGAATTATTTTTACACGACTTTTGAGAGAATGAGAATGTTTGTGTGTTTTACCTTGCAGAGCTCCCTTATCCAGGAAGTTGTTCAGGTTAAACAGAGTGTTTCTGGAGGCCAGGTACTGGATGAAACGCTGAGATGAGAAAGACAAAAAAACAAAAAAGTTAATGCTCGGTCAAATGACGGTTTGAGGGGAGTTGATCCAAAATTAAATATGAAACATACAGACAACAAATGAATCTTAAAACAAAATGTCAATTTATTGGTTTTACTTAATGAAAATCTGATTTTCCTGTTACTTAATTTACAATTCTCCATGGATTTTAAACACTTTAAATATTATGGGATGAGCCTTCATTTGGATAATGGAATTATTTAAGTAGGTTTCTGACTGATTTCCAGACTAGTTGGAAAAATCTGACTGCTCGTAAATGATGGACAAACAAAACCTCTCCCACAACAACCGAACTGCTTCACCCCAAATGACTCAAGTGGAGGTTATTAGCATCCAGCAGCAACAGACAAGCAAGTATTTCTTTTAGATAAGTTTTTAGTCATAAATCAAAGTATTGGACAAATTAAAATTTGGACCTGATGATGAAGGGATCAACAGTGTTTTTGTTTTTACAACTCATCCTGAGGGGGACACGAATGTCTGCACCAAATGTCATGGTAATCCATCCAATAGTTCTTGGGAAATTACACTTTTATTACAAATGTCAACCTGTTGGTGGCGCTACAGGAAGAGTCAAGAGGGTCACTAAAGTCAACAGGCTTCATCTTCTGGGGACTGACATCGCCATCCCTAGAGCCACGTTGATAACTAAAAATGAACCCTTCAGCAAAGACCGTCTTCTCTTATTTTAAAGACTATTTAGATAAGTCAAAAGATGAAACTGATCTACTGAAACACATGCACACTGGCTGACAGATGGTAATAGCTTGTGCTCATTAGCCAACGGCTAATACCAAAGAATGACACGATTCATCACTGACATGAAGTTAAGTCTCTATTAAAATGCAGCACACAGCTATCTCTGCTACGACTCAAACAATTAATCTGTCAAGATGTTTAAATGCACTGTGATGATTAAATAGTAATTTTATGT
Source organism: Macquaria ambigua (assembly GCA_008360985.2). NCBI lineage: Eukaryota > Metazoa > Chordata > Actinopteri > Centrarchiformes > Percichthyidae > Macquaria > Macquaria ambigua. The sequence goes on along the minus strand of VMKM01001777.1, from coordinate 95,399 downwards.
TCTTAGAAATTGTCTTGTCATTTGTGTCTGTTTGCCGTCCTGCAGAGAGGTCAGAGGTCATCCAGAACAGCAACCGTTTCTTGCTCCAAGACACCAGCAGGAAGGAGGATTTAACCCACGTCTCCCCACTGCTACCCCTGCTGCTTTAGATGGTTTAACCTCAGCCTCTTGCATCACCTCGGGCTGGGCCGTCAATGTTTAAAAATTTACTTTTCTCCTGCTTTTTTTGTTTTTTCTCCCCACTCATTTATCAGGACTCCTTTTGAGAAGCTCACACAGAACTGGCGAGGGAGGACAAATGGCAAGAGGAAGCGGTCAGAAAAAAAAAATTAATTAACCTTTGGGAGGAAGCAGAAGATTGGCAGCACAATATAATAAATTATTATGTAATGACCCCTTGAAAATGTTAATGAGATCAAATCTAAAAGCTAAAACTTAGTCTCCAGAAAGTGATGAATCATGTCATCCCTGTCATTTGCAGACTTTTTGACATGTCTGTTTGTATTTGAACATTCTTCCACTGCCGTGTAACAGAAACAGAAACTTGATTCCTCTGTTACTTTCCCTTCAGACTCAACACTAGTTACTTATTGGTTGGTTTTGACAGATCTGATGTCACTACGCAGGTGCTGGAAGCTCTTCACTTCCCATTTTCCATGGAAGGTTTGCGTAGCGTGTCTGCTATTTTTCCAACACCACCTTGCTTCACATTCACACATCCTCATACTCTCACACCTGGGAGTCGCCCAGTGCAACCTCTGGCTTCTACTGTTGGCCACTGAGCAGCTCCTATCGTTTTATTTTATTTATTTTTGTGCCTTGCTTGAGAGAACCTCAATGTTGAGATATTAATGATGAGGAGAGCTTTGCTTATTCACTTTCTCCAGCTCAGATTTTTCTGTCTTGAGATGGAGCTGGAGATTCAGAACACAGTCAGACCTTTGACAGGACAGGTCCCTGAACAGGTGCTGGTAGCAGGGATGGGCAACCACATTTGACTCAGCAACTAGCGTTACGGACTTGCATTAGAAATAAATCGACTTTAGACATGATTTGCAACTCATCACTAACCCTAGACTTGACTTAAAAAAGATTAGTAAGGCAGTATCAAACGAATCGGTGCGCAGCAGTGTTTATGCGATCAGTATTATAAGCTACATCCTTTGAACTGTAGGACTTCAAAGCTTCAAACCTTGGGCTAAGTAGAAGAACTGTATTGTGTACGGAACGTGGAAACACAAGAGTCCAACTACATTCAACTGCAGAAGCACCTGAAAAATACATCTACACAGGTGTCAGTGCTAACTCAACCCTGCACTAACGCTACAAAGCTAAACTGAAAAGTGATATAGGTATGTCATGTCACTCTTTGTTTAAAGAGTGCTTCGGCATATCTTTGAAATTAGTCAAGTGTCTCAATGGCATGTCTTCTACTGACAGATGGTATTTGCAAAGTTGTGAAGCAGGTTATGAAACAAGTTAGCTTGCATTGTTAGTCAGAGGATATTACACTGCCATCCACTCACTGTATTTCACTTACTGAATTATAGTTGCGGTGGTTGTGGTGTTCTATTACAGTTTGCTCATTTGTAAATCAGATTTTATAGCTGTTTAATATGATAGAGATGTAAGAAGCTAAGCACTAGCTTTAATCTATCTATCTGTTAATGTATCTGGCTGCTATGATGATTTAATTTCCCTTCGGGGTTTAATAAAGTCAACTATCTATCTATCCAATATAAAAGGAGAAAATAATGTAATTCTCTACTAATTACTTAGGTGTGTTGTGTTTTTCCACTTCATTTTAAAAAGTATTGTTCATTGAGGTAGTCAGAATTGTGTTTCCTATTTGTGCTTCTCAATTACTCAATAGGATATCATTCATTTGCAGTAACATTTCTAGAAATATTGTTGCCAAGTCAAACCGTTAGGGAGACAAGAGACCCGACTTGAACTCTGGACTCTAAAACCTTGAGACTTAACCTGGACTCCGTCTCTAAAGACTAAACCTGAACTTGTATTTGGTCCCTTATGAACATCTCTGCAAGCTCGTCTTCCACAAATCACTGAATAACAGTGTGCAGTGGAATAAGCCTTGGCCATCATCCATAGTTTTGGGAACTCAGGCCTCAGGCTTCCCAAAAGCATCTTAAAGTTAAGGCCGTCTCTGTCCAACTGACTTAAAATGATCTGAGATTTGCCAGTTTGCCAATTCCCGATCTGGCAGAGAACCAGCCTTCACTGGCTGGTTGGAGCATCTAAGAATGTGTGTGTATGTGTTTGGGAGCACAAATATGCTTGCGGGCATGTGTGTTGGATTCAGCTGCACTGACACATTTCCAAGGGCTCTGGGACTGTTTAAAAAGGCATAAAGAATTTGATTTTGTTCTCGTCCTTTTTTTTGTGTGCATGCTCACGCTGTGGGGACACAACTTTGTTCACGCTGTTACATGTGGGGATTTAGCTCCCATCTGTGGACAGGAATTTTATCCCAAAAAGGTTAACCATTGATTTCACGGTTAAGACTTCCTAGAGTTATGGTTAGAGTTACAACTAAGTTAAGGTTGAGATAAGGGTCGGGGTGCATGCAGCAGTTATGGTAAAGGTGAGAGTAAGCCTGCAACTTTAACTTTGACAACGCTGGAAACACAGTCCAGACTTCATTGTTTCATCCCTGACAAAGTCCAACATGTTGTGTTTCTATAAATATTAGTGATGTCAATGAACCAAACCAAACCAAATCCAAAAACTGACGACTGATTTCATTATCGATTAATGTACTTAGTATTTTCTGATTAATTGTTCAGTCTATAAAATGTCAGATAAATGCTGATCACAAGTTCCTGGAGCCCATGGTGACAACTTTAAACACAAAATATTCAATCTACAATCACATTAAACAGAGAAAAAGAGAAAATCCTATTGGATGGACTGGCATAACATTTGGTACACATAGTAATGTCCCCTGACTTTTCATGCAGCGCCATCATCAGGTGAAATTTGTATTTGTCCATCGGCCTCAGCTGTACTTTGAGTTTAGTGCTAATTAGCAAATGTTAGCATGCTAACAGGCTAAAACTAAGACGGTAAACATTCTACCTGCTAAACTGTTAGCATTGTCATTGTGAGCATGTTAGCATGCTGACATTAGCATTTAGCTTCAAGCACCTCTATGCGTAAATACAGTCTCGGAGCTGCTAGCATGGCTGTAGACTCTTAGTTGTTTGATAAATGGCAATTAATCGATGAGTCCAGTGACTAATTAATTATTTCAGCTCTGAATGTAAGTGGGTACAATGTCCTCAGAAGTATGTGTCTTCTTAAGAACAGAGTAAGAGGTTAAATGAGATGCTGTCTTCACACATCTCGACTATGAGTTCAAGTTTTAGGGCAAAAGAAATTATGTTTTACAGATTGAGTATAATGTGATGACTTTAGCATTCTGCCTGTGTATAAAATGAACTCAGGTTAAGACAGAGAAACTTGGACAAGATGGTCACGGATAAAGAGAGGAAAAGAGGGAGAGACAGCAAGAGAAAGAGCTCATAAACTTCATAAGCTCCATCTCTGCCTCTTCTTGTGTGCCGGCTGCTCTCTTCCTCATCAAAAGTCTATCTGACGAGAGGCTGCGTTTCTCCCTCATCCTCAAATACAAAGGCGGAGGCAGAGAGAACCCACACAAAAACGCATGGATATAGTTAAAAGGAGGAAATCTATAAAGGGGCAGAAACGCTCGGCGCAGAGAGACAGAGAGGGAGACTAAGAAACCCGCTGAGCCCTAGATTATTCAGCGAAGATGGTTCCAAGAAAAAAAAAAAAAAAAAAGATGCCGTTCTGAGAGGAGATTCAGATTTTGAGCAAATGTGTAAGAATAGAGATGAGTGAAAGGAGGAGAGAATGAGAAGATGTACAGAGATAGAGAGGTGGGAGACGGAGAAACAGGTCGGCTCGGCTTGTCAAATAAATCATGTTAGCATATCGGAGAACAACCTCATGTATTATTGATACATTTAGATCCTGGCTACTCCCTGCCTCTCTCTCTCTCTCTCTCTCTCTCTCAACAGTGAAACATAGCTATACATAGAGCATCCAGCTTTCACCCATCTTCTGGCTTCCCACTCCCTCTCTCACCCTCTTGTTTCTCCACCTCTCTCCTTCCACGTCTTTCTCTCAAAAGTGCACAAGTTGGTGGTTTCCGTAGTAACCGAACACCATGGCCTCAGCACTGACCTGAAGTGGTTTTCTTTTCTTTTTCGAATCACGTAGTCAGGTTATGTAGAGGAGAAGCCAATGCTGGAGCTCTGCAGACTGTTGCAGAATTTTGACAGCAAAGATCTAATTAAGTCCCGCTTGACAAAAAACAAATAAAATGCTTAAAATTACTATTTAAAACCACTGTCTTATTTTTATGCTTCTTCCTCAATCTCACAGGAATGCTAAAATAGGGTTAAGATATACACTATATGACCAATAAAATGTGGTCACCTCTGTCCATATACTTTTGGTCCAGGGCTATTTTTAATAGTTCAAGCTAGCTAGGCCCTTTGGTTCCAATTGTGGGTGTTAAATCCATTTCAAAATGCAATGGGCTGTATTGGTGGGGGCATGCTGTTTCCACTTAGAGTCACAGATCCTTGAGTCTGAAGGCTTATCAGACGCCGCAGCATTGCACAGCAGTTCATGATATTATGAGGAAGGAATATTACTGCTCTGGACTGTCACTCCCGTGGTGAAAAGTTGAGCTGGGTTCAACTTTTTTTTTGCCCGACAACCCTGCATTTTCTATCTGGATCCTTCTGCATGAATGTTCGGGCAGCAACATGCTTTGTTCAGGTGTCCACATACTTTTGGCCATCTTGTTTTATACATCAGTGGATGTATTTCTGGTGTGTTTGTCCCGTTTAATTACAGCATGACTAGTTAAAAGCACTGGGCTGTTGGTCGATTGGTTTCTGGTCATTTATAGACATTTACAAGAAATTATGATATGAGTAAACTTAGGACGGTAGGAGATTCATAATATTGGTAAAAGTATTTGATAAATACTGTTCCTTATGAACTAGTTTGTACGACAAGTGTTCATAGCCGTTCCGAAAGGCCATACTCAAAGGTGGGGTAATAAACCTGCCGTTTCAGTGAGTGAAGAGATGCCATATTTGTTTAAATATGGGGATAATGATGCACATTTTAGCTCAGTCTCTCCTCAAAGGCTTTTACACTGTTGCATTTGTTTGACGTTAGGTAAAGTGACAAATATTGTTGTGTAAAGAACGAAAAGAGAGCTTGAGAGAGAAGTTCAGTGACTGCATGAAGCAGGCCTGCTAGATTAAAGTTGCCCTTTTAGTCCAGATACAATCCTAACTTTTCTTATTTTTCTTCTACTTTTTATTTTTCTACCCAAAGGAAGTAATTAATGGTAACTCAAGGCTGAAAACCAAACTGCTTCCTACACAGAAGTGTGTAATCTGCTCAGAGAAAGTTGTACTCAGTGGTTTCAGATCTTTTCCATCTCTCCTCCCTTTGGTATGAAGAAAAAAAAAAAACCAGACCAGCTTGGTTGGTAAACATGAGTGTGCTGTGTGCAGCTTACTGACGTCACATTACATGATATCTGGGAAGTTGAAACAGTTACCGCTCGGCCCTCTTTGGACCTGCCAACGTGTACACAGAGCCAATGAACAACCACGTCTTCTACCAGCAGAGAAATGATTGATCCTGGTAGAGAAATTCTCTATTACCTTTCACAGGTACAACACGCTTGTAAACTGTTAGGGATTCACTGTCTTTGCTCAAGGACACTTCAGCAGGGAGGAGGCAACCTGGGTCCTCTGGTTAAAGAGCTCGAAATAACCTTTTATATCACAACATAATGGTAACTAATGTTTAAAAGGAATAAAAAAGAGTCAGTTAGGTCTAGTTATCCAAACAGGCGTCAGAGAGGCCACATGGGAATTTTTTTTTTATTTTTGGCTCTCGTGCCCGACTTTACTTTCTTTCAAACACACATGCACAAAATCGTCAGAACTGACTGCAAACCGAGTTCCACTGAAAGGTGATGACTCACACAAGAAGAATGAGTCGTGATCGGGCTGTGTTGAATGAAAGCAGCTCTTATGCAAGCAGAGAAACACACACACAATCACACACACACGCACAAGGAAACAGACGTGTGGATAGATACAGACACATGTGCACACACAAACTGCTTTCCACAAGCCTAAATCCCTCCTCCTCCTCCTCCTCCTCCTCCTCCTCCTCCTCCATAGTATTTCTCCTCCTCTTACGCAATCAACCATTTAGCCCCTGAATCCAATCTGAGTGTGAAAGAAAGTCACAAAGAGATGCTGGGTGGGTGCTGAGAATCATTAAAGAAATACAGTATGTCGACATTTAAACGTTTATGACTGTGTATCCGGCTTCTGCAATACCTGTGTTTGTGTGTGTGTGTGTGTGTGTGTGTGCCTGCGCCTACAAGGTGACAAGGCTAATAGTGTGTGGGCTCCCACTCTCAGGGGAGCAGTTGTGTCTCACTGGTGGATGAGTGTGTCTGCGAGGTCAATGATGCAGCCAAGCAACATGAGTCATCACTTGAAACACTAACGCGCGCGCGCACGCACACACACACACACACACACACACACACACAGCAGGTATCAGTACAGTTTTCTCCCTACAACACAATGGTCCGCGTGCTGGCTTGTACACATTTGACAGAAACTAAAAGTGCAGAGAGTCAGATAGTCAGGATACTCTAGTACATAATCCAGCATTAAGATCAGTTACAGAGCATTGGATAAAAAGTCAAAAGGTACAAGCTTGTATCCATAAAAACTTCAGGAGAGAAGTTGACTATGACTCCCAAAGAGCATTTAGGTAAGAAACATCCCATCGCCGAACATTAAATTGTTTTGTGCGCCGCTCAAGCTAAAGACCGCACTTTGTAGAAACGTGATCAAACATCCAACATTTTAAAATCAGTTCACTTTCAAATTCAGAGCCAGTTCTGGATGAATTCATTCAACTATAGTGTAGTGTTGTGTTCCCAATTCACTTCACAGTTTACCCAACAATGGGGAGCAACTGGGGTTCAGTCCCTCTAAAGGAAACTTCGACATGCAGACAGGAGGAGTCTGGGATTGAACCGGCACCCTTCAATTAGTGGATGACCCACTCTACCTGCCTCTGACTTGCTTCTTCTCCATTACATTAGCAGCTGAGGCTCATGGGTATTGTGGTACTGTGCCATTGCTTCCACCAAACCAGCAGAAAAAAATTGATATCTGAGAAGCAAAATTGAAATTATATAAAAATAACAAATCTAAAGTTTTAAATTATTAAATTAAATTAAATTATAATTAAATTAAATTATCCAAGAGGATCTCATGTTTCTGTGTTGAGGAACATTGAAAACATCAATAAAAGCAAACATGGTAATTTGTAGTACAAAATACTGGAATTAGCTGCTTCTCCCACTTCACTTCTCTATAAGCACGTGTAAATGTTCTCTGATAAGTTTGACAACCTGATAACTCAGCCAATTAGAAGCCACATTCCTGTGTCACCTTATGTACATACGGGTGTGCAATAACACTCAGGTGTTTGACCTGATAAAGCCATTCGGTCTGAAACGTCTGGTTAACATATATTAGAGCACAGAAATGTGCAGTTTGTTCTATGTTGTTTGTTCACAAAAATACATTTTAGAAGTCAACTTTATTGTGGTGAAAATCTGAATCTGAAGACACCACGTAACAACCATTTTGTTATTTATTCATAAAAATGAATAAACTGTGGAGGAGTCATCTCTGTAGTCTGGAATTCTATGACTTTTATTATTTCACTTTTAATGTGAGATCCGATGCAGTGAAACAGCTAATTGTAATGTTTCAAGTGGCATTTTATCGAGGGGTGGCAGCAGAAGAGCTAATTACAGTACTGCTAATTAAACCTGGCACTTGAAGACAGACTCGTGGAAGGAGTAAAACGGCGTTTCACAGGAAGTACCTTTAAGAGGAAGTGTGTAACTCGGGTGCAAACAATAGAAGCGATGCAGTGCAAACAAGATTACCTCATAACAGTAAAAAAGAAAAAAAAAGAGCTAAAAACAAAATAAGACAGGTATTATTCAGTGTGTTGCCCTGCATGACCAGATGCTTTCAGAGGTGGGAAACGTGGGCTTTCGCAATTTCATGGAACATTAGGAGCTACACTATAGTTTGCCCTCTAACCGCTGTCTGAAACTGTCCTCCCACAAATGTACAGAAAGGTAAGAGGACGCATTGTGGATTTCATAAAAGATGTGACCACACTTAGCTTGACAACAAACGTGAATCAGACATCAGCCCCATCTCACTGGATTCATTTTAAGTTTTACAAATGGCGTGGCGTAAAAGAGAACATTTTTCAACTGACAGTTTGCCAAGCCCCGTCCCCCATAGTTACTGTTGCTACAGCTATGGAGCTTTCCATTCTCACGCGTCACATAACGCAGTTTACAATGATAACGACGGCAGATTTACTATACATACTTAATGTAATGTTTGAACAATAAGTAATTGATTTTAGACAGTGGAAGACAAAAGCAGGCTTCTCATTTCTATCCGGATTTAGCAGATTTTATTAGCTGTAGCTAGCTAGCTAATTAAGCTAACGTAAGATCCATGAGTTGGCTGTCACCGGCTGACTTTTTCAAGTTTATAGCCGACTTGTTAGTATTTTCAAACTGTTTATTTTCACTTTTAAAGTTACAAGAGAAAAGGCTTTTAGGTTGAGGAATAATTGATGTATTTGGCAAACGTGACGCTATTCCGGGTAACGTTGGCTGGGGTTGCTGGAGTGTAAATTTCCCCAAATGCATTGAGCAGTACGGAGCTGTTAATGTTACCCTAAACTCTGATAGCATTCACGACCAGCTGCCACACAGAGTGGAAATACTACACAGTGGATGTGCTAGTCATGAAAAGAACTTTATTTTTAACAAACTGTAACCCCACAAACTAATGTAGTTAATTAATGATGTCCTAAGTAACGCTCTGTTATTACTGTTGATAGTAAGCTAGTTAGCCGGACATGCTAATCCATTCCTTACACTTTTGCTCTTGCGTTTTTGGTTTTGCAAAGGCTAAAAATGAGTCGTTCTTGCCACGGTGTCATCCACACCACTTCAACATGTGGAGAAATCCAAAGCTTGACAGGCCTGCCATGCCTTCTTACGGTTGCTAAGCTATGATTGGACAATCTATGTTCTGGGGAGGGGTTTAATTACAAATTAGATCAGTAATGTGTCAGCAGATGCTCCAAATCAATAACCTGAATTAGTATTGAAGACAAAAAAAGTAACAAAAATAGATGCAGACATCCCTGACTGGGAGAATCTCTATCGAGCTAGTTGCGCCCTGCAAGTTTCTGGATGGCTGAGCCTGCTGAGCCCGGTGGGATGGCCACACACACACATTACTTTCATCTATTGATCACACAGATGCAGCCAATTTACTTGAGTTGGAAAAACTTGTTTATCTGCCTGCAGGAGCATAAGGAAGTGTGTGGAGAGTGTGTCAGCTCATCGTGGGTCACCCTGGAGTTTTTACATTTTAGATAGGATGTTTGGGTATCGGAGATAAGTAGGAGTCCGTCTGGAACACACACACACACACACACACACACACACACACACTTTTCATGCACTGCAATCTGCCTCTACACTAATCATCTTTATGTCTGCCACACCAGCAGCTGACAGGAAGCATGCGTGTGATGACTTTGTGTGTGTGTGTGTGTGTGTGTGTGTGTGTGTGCACCAAAGCTCTTCTGATTATCACAAGTGACCCCTATTAGAGTCATGGTGACCTCAAACACACAAATAACAGCCTCCCTGTCCCTGCTCCCTCTGACACAGTGCCGGAGTCAGCAGATTTTCACACTCCTTTTCTCTTACCGTCTTTTATTTCCTTTCCTTTCTTTTTCCTTAACTTCTTTCCTTCCTGTCTGCCTTCTCTTGCCAGGTCAAATGTCTGTCTTTCATAATATCTCACACAACCCATCCTTGCTTTAATCTCCGCCTCTGTCTGTGTTCTCGCTCTCCCGGAGGAGGCGAGGGAGTGCGGTGATGAGAGTGCTTCAGTGACGTCACTGAAAACAAATGGGCCGTTCGCTATCTGGGACACTGGTGGCGTCGACTCACACTGCAACTTTACACTGCCGTAAAAAAAAATAAAAAATAACACACAAACCTTACTGTTCTCTTCCTCCCTCCCTCGATTTCTATCTCTCGGCGGCATGTCCTGCTACCATCAGCACTTTCACCGGTGTCCTCGCCAGACCGTCCCTGTCTCCTCTCATGTCCTTAATGATTCTCACACTCTGTCTACTCTCTCCATCCTCTCCTTCCTTCGCCCTACCACATTTCTCTCTCTTTCAATGTACTCCATCCTATGCCTGTATTCAGTTTTGATGTACAGAGCCACAGCTCTCTATCCTGATTCCCGATGCTCTTAAGTGCAATCAATCATACTGTAATTTTCCCCGCTGACACTTACAACTATCCTGTCCTGAGAAGCAAAGGATGATGGGTAGTATTTCTGAGGACTTGACGTCCTTGAAAACAAACTCCCAAAAAGGGTTTCACAGCGCCATGTTATACTGTACCTTGTGGTCTGGCAAATCTTTGGGCTGTGACATTCCTCGAAGTCACAGTACACAGGAAAAATAGAAAACTATGCAGGCTATTAAAAAGGCCATTGATCATAAAAATAAATAAATATATTTAAGTGACAGGTTAGGGTTGCAGGGGTTTGATTTTCTGCTGTGTTCAATTGCCAAAAACATTTATTCTTTAGGATAAAGAATTCTTTAGAACAAAACCAAATTTGAGGGGAGCAAGTGTTACCCAATATTGATTTTTCAACACTGCAAAAACACAGCTAGATTAGTCAAAACTGTTCCTTTTTTAATCGTAGGCATTATGATAACTAAGATCAGTTGTAAAAATCTCGAACAAATACAAGTTCAAGACAAAACAGCAGAATTACCTTCTAATACAAAAGCTGTGGAGTAAAGACCAATTTCAAACTTCAGACTGGTTGTGCTGAAGAGGCACATTCACCTACATGGTCATTTTTATAAGCTATGCTAGCAGAGTGGCTCTAGGGATGGAAGTAGCAGTCTGTCGGTCGGTCAGTTGGTTGGTCAACCACTTTGGTCCAGATTGAAATATGCCAACAACTATTAGATGGATTGCATTCCCATTAGCCTCAGCTATGCTTTGTTTTTACTGCTAATTAGCAATTGTTAGCATGCTAACACTCTAAACTAACATGTTGAACATATGTAAAGATTATACCTGCTTAACATAAGCATGTTAGCATTTAGCTCAAAGCACTGCCTAACAGAGCCGCTAGCATGGCTGTGGACTGAGTTGAAGCTGCAGTTTGCAGAGCTGTAGTACAATGTCTTTCTGTCTTGGTTGGTGAAGTCTACTTTTGACAGCTGTTTCTATTTACTAAAGCATTTTATAATTTTTTGGCAAATGTCACCATGATATTTGAAACTTTTGCCATCATCACATTACATAATTTAGGAGTGTTTGCAGCCATTTAGCCACTGAGTATCTGGCTCATGTGTAACTCTGCAAGTTAATCCTCCCTGGATACATAAGAATCATGTGCACAGTCCTGCATGAATTCCTTTTGTTTACAAGTTATTGATTTATTGCTGGTTTATGCGTTCACAGAGTAATGTGACTTTTATGTAGAATTTAATAAAGTTCCTTGAGATGATAGTTTTAGAATAACCAGGCCCTAATGCCTGTTAGGAAAATATAATTTGGCATCTTATTGTATTTTAGGATTTTGTTTTATAGCTGCTGTACAGTGAAAAGAGTTTATTGGAAACCAAACCAAGTAAAGTATTACCACCAAATATCTGATTACATAAAGAAAACTTGGACTCTTGGAGAATCAGTGGCAAGAAATGATGGGAAAGAAAAGAAATTCAGGGGGATTATGTGTCAAACACCTATTTAAATAAGTGCTTTTAGCCTTTCAGAATTCAATTTTAAAATAACTTCTATATGACCACTCAACACTCATTTCTTGTATGGTCATCCGCAACATCTTTCCCCCATTCTCGTAATTCTGCAAACAAATTAACATTCCTTACCCCGCATCCTCACTTCCTCTCTATCTTCCTATAACCTTGTTCAGGTCTTGGGTGGTCAAAGCGTCTACACTCCCAGGAGAGAGACCCAGCAGTCTGAGTTCTCCAATCCAGGGATGGAGCTCCGTAGAGGGGAGGGATGGGAGTACTGAGGCTGGGGGTGAGGGGCTGGAAAAGCCATTGTTTGGAGTTTCCTGCAGGGTTGTTTTTGGTACATATTGGCCTATCATACAAAGGCCTGGAAGCAGAGGCACACGCTGATAAATGATAACTGAGACAATGGCTAGACAATGAGTCAGGACTAAGCACTCATCACATCTCAGCTTGTAGATAATTAAACTTTGTTAATCTTTAAAGTTCAGACTAGCAAGTATCAGAATAGACTGTCTGCCCACTTACTGCCACGAACACCCAGAAGCAGAAACAATGCGGTGCAAACTCCAGATCCTGCAGTGGTGTTTTCTTTGAGATGTGCTCTCAGAGTGGCTTTGTACCAGCACAAAAGTGAAACCGTGATCAAAGATATTGACTGACTCTTGATCGCTCATAAGATTCAGTGTCACTGGGGAGTGAGCCAGGATTGCGTCTTGGCAGGGAGGAAAAAACTGGAGGTGAAGAACTGAATGAGTATCAATACTGGCCTGTCGACTATTCCTTCACACACACACACACACACACACACACACACACACACACACACACACACACACACACAAAATGCGCTATTGCTCTAATCACAATCCCAAGCCCTTTGACAAATATGGCAGCTGAGGCAAAGAAGAGATATTAAAACTTAATTCACCTGCTATTTGCTCTGAATGGTAAATTCCCACATTCAATTTCAAAGCATGGGCTGAATATATTACCAGGAACAGCAGCACAAAATAGGCTGCATTTAAAACAGCTGCATTTTGCTGACATCCAGACCAACTTACAATGACTATAACATCGGACTAAATTTAAATACGCTCAGATATTACACTCTGTTGATTCACATTCAGTAGGTGACCACAGACATGCAGGAGATGCAGAGCGAGGAAAGGCAAACTGTTGTAGCCTACATACACTTTTAAGTTCAACCTAAACAACACGTTTTATAGTTAAGTCTTGTGTGATGTGTATCATGCCGTATTACGTATTTCACTGTTTTCAATGCCATCAGTATCCATTCCTCCATATGTCCCACAATTGCTCAGTGAGTGTAAGCATTCCTGTTGTCCTTGGTCAACCTGAGATGGCTGCCATTGAATGTCCGTTATGTTATGTATTCAAGGAAATTAGCCAAAAACAAAAGGTTGTGGAGGCCAATACTGATACCAGTACTTTGGAAAACATTCCTTTCAACCTCTTCTTTCCTTCTCTACTTCCTCCCTTTCTTGTCTACCTCCTCTTTTCCTTTTCTACCTCCTTTGTTCCTTCTACTTTCCTTTTCTACCCCCTCCTCGACTTCCTTGCCTCCTATTTTCGTTCTATATCTCCTTCTTTCCTTCTCTACCTACTCCTTTGCTTCCCTACCTCCTCCTTTCTTTCCCTACCTTCTTCTTACCTTCTCTACCTCCTTCTTTTCTTCTCCATCTCATCCTTTACTTTCCCACATCCTTCTTTAACTCCTCCTGTCCTACCTCTGTCCTCCTTTCATTCCCTTCTTCCTCCTTTTATTCTGTACTCCTCTTCCTTCTCAAATACCCTATATATTGTGTTGATGTCATTTCTTTAAAAAACATTGTTAACTTGGATTATTTGTATGTAGAGTAGAAAAGCCTCTGAAAGCACAGAGTCCTTGGAAGACTAAAACAGTGTCACCGAAACCCAGACAAATGAAATTATTTCAGACTTAGCAGCTCTTTAAGGCCGGGTGACCCGAGACAATAACATTTCAGGGTGGAGCCTTCATCATATCAGAAGTGGGCCAATATCTAATATGTAAAGTGACACAAATCAGCTTTCCGAGTCAGCTACGTGAATAAACATCCATCACAACATTATAAAAAAATCTTTGGTAGCCCCTTAAAATTACATTATGTGACAAATGCACTTTCTTTTCACTATAAAAATTGCTTATGCATCAGTCGCTACAGCTCATGTCAACAAAGCTGTCTGTGATGTGTACGCTGCTACTATACTTTCATCAATGTAAATGTTCTTTACTATCAGAGCATTCAGCGGACATTGTACGAGGCCATCTTCAGTGTGGCAGCCAAGCTGGAACCAGTCAGCGTGTTGATCTGAAAAGGAATGTACAGTCTATTGACCCCAATTCTGTGGGTCTGTGGTTTCTAATTTTACGGCCAGATTTCTCTCAGCTCTGACTATAATGGATGGGGCGGCCATGAGGGAGCAGGGACACCTGGCCGCTGAGCCTCAGTCAGCTCCACTGTCCTGACAGGCCTGATGAATGCAGGCTGATGAGTACACACACTTGCTGTACTACAGCCTGGAGCCTCACTCTGTGGGGCTAAACCAGAAATGCAGTGCAGTAATGTACTGTAGCTGGGGCTTTTAAATTACTGTACATCATAATGGTAGTTTCCAATATTAATAACCACTAAACGGCAGCATGTTGGCAATAAAACACTGCATTTTAAATCCATTCCAAGTCCATTGTACTTTAGTAACTTTAATGTTTTAATATAACTAACACAGAATATGGCTGTGTGTTATTAATTTGACAAACAAGATAGCACCATTCACATTTTATATCCACAGCTTGACTTATTTACTTGCTACACGGCATTATGAAAAAATACAAACGTAATAACAGGTCTTAATATTGCTTCTGTTTTAAATTACAGAAGACAAAAAGTTGCTTTTTATTACTTTAATATCAGCATTCCACAATGAATTGGAGACAATAAAAACATGGAAAGACAATAACATAAAGCTGTATTAATATTAAAAAAAGATCTTAATACTCTTAAGATCTCTAATTACAATTTTCATTATCTACCATAATAGAAATAAAGTTAGGACACACTGCTCGTGATCTCTGCAAACCCTTCCATGAGCTGCTTGTTATGTTGGTTATGCAGAAATTAGGGATGAACATGGTGTCGCAATCATTGTTAAGTCACTCTGGGTGACACATCAAACAGGTTCAATCTGACAGTGACAACTCAGAGATAAATCAGCCTACAGCTTGGGAATACCTCTAAACCGCTTCCTGCTGCTCTGCAGTGACCTACTTAGCATGATTTGCTTTATCAAAAATGTTGCGGGAATTTCCACAGCTTGAGCAAACATTTAGCACAGAGCGATCTGATGACCCGATGTCTCTCTGAACTGCATGTGAGGTCTTCGCTTACGTAAGTGTCTCATTATTGAAGGTGCCAGTTTGTCTCTAATGCGCCTATGCAGCCAACATAACATCTAATTTTGGAGCACTCTGACTAATTCTCAACACCTAAAATACTATGTTTTGCAGCAGTGGAATTAGCCAGGCTGCTGTTTTGGGTGTCAGTGAGAAGCTTCTTTCATACACCAAAACACAATGATCTCACACCCAAGTCTTCCTCTTTTCAGAGGAAGTTTAGATTAACGTAATACACAAGAAACCGACAAAAGGAAGTGTTGCGAAGTGATGTTGACTAAACAAGGAAGTGATGCTTCTCTATTTTAATGGAAATTGAAAGCAATGTGGTGCAGGGTGTGTCTGTTTTGGGCTGCGTTTGACTGCTGTGTATGTGTTTGAGTATAAGAAGGATAGATTATATATATTATATAGTCTTTGCATTCAAGAGGTGTATTAGTACACAAGGTATATATATATATATATATATATAATGTGCACATGAGCATAATCACCCACTATTTCACAGCAGTTATCAGTTTGACAAAGACGCTCATCAAAAATGGATACAATCTGCAGAATATGAGCTGATTTTCTAAAAGAAGACATACGCTGTATTCGTACAAAAACTGAACTTTACCTCACAGACATGAGTGGTATCGATCTTCTCAAGTCAGAAAATAAAGGTGCCACTAAATAGATAACAGAAATTGACTTTTATAACTAGCTAGCTAAAAAGTAATATGAAATTACATAACAGTAAGCATACTGCATATCAGACAAACTACTGCAAATAGTCTAGGGATCATACATTTAATGTTGTGATCAAAGAAAATGTGTCACAACAAAGCAACACACTGTGCTTGGCGTGCTGTGTTCATAAAATATACATACAAAAATACACCAGTACAGTAAGCACCAAATGGCACCAGTCCATCTGAACATCAAAGTATATTTTCATGTAAAAATGTACTTTGTTCTATCAATTATGTTTTAAAGGGACTGAGTTCTGAATTATTAACGGTCTGCAAACTAGAGGATTAATGTAAATGCAAGCTACAATAGTTTATTTGAAGAACAAAGCGCACTCTATTTCTATCTTGTTAGAAATTAATAAAACTACAAGAAGCCAAAGTACAACTCTCTCTGAATTAATCTCTCCTCTCCCTTTCAAAAGCTGCGCTGCAACTGCTGCATATAAATTGACACTTTTTGCTGACATGGGGTTTGATCAGACCTCTTCGTGCAAAACAAGTACAATGTCTGGTCAAAATCACAATTAATCAAAAATCCAAAAAGGTTCTCCCAAACATAGCGGGGACTGCTTGAATTCTAATTTCCAATTATTGTGTTTGAAAGTCTGCAAATCCATGGGGGGACTGTGTTATTCTTCCCGCTTTCAACCATGTTTTTATTAAGTTAATTTATTTGATTATTCATTTGCTTCTATCCTTGTCCCCCATCTTGCTGCTAGCTCGTACTGAGCTAATTAATTTCTCCGCACTCCACAGCTATTTCGTTATTCAGTCCATGTGTCCAATGTGTGCGTTATCAGTAGCTGCACGCGCCGTTTATATGCCATACGCATCAGTCGCCCTCCCACCTCCCCACTGTTGATCCTAATGCTGATATGGACATGAATTAATGATCCAAATGTGTATGTATGTTTGTATTTATGAATGTGTTGTCGAGACAGTCAGTCAGAGTAATAATATAACTTATTGATGTAGCCTCCACTGACTGCCCTAGGGGGTTTTTGTTTGTGTGAATGTGTGTTTTTGTGTGCAAGCCTCCTACCTCGTTGCCGTACATCATGAGGTGGTGGGTGGTGATAAGGGCTTTGAAGACCACCACCCAGCTGGAGTTGGCCGTGCGCTCAAACAGCGTGTCCGCCAGCTGGGGAATGTTCACGTTCATCTCATTGGTGCAGTGGATCAGATCTGGCAGAAAGAGAAAAGAAAAAACACAGTTACACAACCGCAGAAAACAAAGAGCAGTAATAAGAAAAGCTTTTTAAGGTTTGATAACCCTGATCGACAACAACAGCAAATTGCTTTTCACACATAGACATGCAGACACACAGACATACCAAGGACAGACGAACACAACGCACACACTTCAGCTGAATTTTTAAGTGAATAAAGTGTGAAGGACAGGTGCTCGCTGCAGAACTTTTCTCTAACCTGCTAAGTTCTGTAGCAGATTCTCAAATCGAGACAGCGTTTCATCAGTGTTTAATGTTACAGCGGTATATACAGCAATTTTGTAGTGGTCCTCAGCATCTATTTGGTTTTCTTTTAAACATTTTATATTGTAAAGCGTGTGCTGAAGAATGACAATTAACCGATTAGCCAATGGACAGAAAGCTCATCGACTTTACAGCGACTTTTTCAACCAAATATGGTTCAAATTTAAGGATTCCAGCTTCTCAAATGTGAATGTTTTCTGGTTTTCTTAGAGTTCTACGATAGTAAACTAAATATCTTTGATTGTGGACTGCTGGTCGGACGAAAAAACACTTCTGAAGACATCACCTTGGACTATGGGAAACTCAATTTTTTCACAATTTGCTGACATCGTATTGTGTCGAGCACGGGATTAACCAAGAAAACAACTGGTAGATTAATCGATAACGAAAATAGTATGATGGTTGCAGAATTTAATGACAGAGTTTATTATATTCTCTTTTCTATTCTATTTTATAGACACAGGTGCATCCACACGTTACACGTGCCGATATACAATGTGCAGTCCTATATACTGTAATATACAAGCCAACCGGCACATGCATTTAATACGGCTAGGCCTACATTAATGCCCGGCCATGTGACCAAAAATCAATATCATGACAAATTATTTTCAACTTCCATCAGGGCTTGCTGACAACTACAAGTCTGTATTACATGATCTGCTGAAAGATCATATTTTATAACTAAAAATAATTTAAAGTATTACATTAGTGCTTATATGCTGCTTTGACTTGATTTGAATAAGGAAGAAATAAGGCAGAAGAAGCATGTGACTGAGCGATGACTGGGTATTGCAAGAGTTTATTTAGGCGAAGCTTTTACCAAACACACTGACATGAGCAAAATGTATACAGTATCCACACATTCTCACAACAACCAGCACTAACTTCTTCCCATTTAGATCTTCACAAATCCCAAAGATGCAGACATTTGCAAGAGTCTGAGGATTTCACATTCAGAGACAGAAGTCCTACTTCTTTTACACAAATAAAGCAAAGATTTTATCGATGCTGTCGATGTTGGACCAATGCATAACGACCTCTTTAATTTAGTACAAGCCAACTTTATTTCGAAAGGTGCCTGATATGATCTGACCAGATACTAACAGCCTGGCCCCGCCTCACTGTTCTCACCACTTTAGTTGAGATTGATTTGAACTGATTCCTGTTCTGGTCCCTCAGCTTATTATAAAGATTCGGTGTCTTCACTCACAACAGGTAACGCACACAGCAAACCTCTCAAGCACAAACATCAATACACATTCACACTGCTAAATTGATCATTCACACCAGATATTAGCTTCCTTTTTGTTTAATTTCTCCAGTGTTCTCCACCTCTTTCATTCCTTCGCCTTTACCTCCAACCTTTCTTTCTCCCTCACTCTCTCTCTCTCCATCCACCTCCTCTCCCCGTCCTTTGTTCCTCACCACAGGACATTATGAGCTGCCGGCTCTCACACCTGGTAACTACGGAAACAGCTTCTCATTAGACTACTGGAGGACTGTAGCAGGGAGAGTCCCATCGGGAGACTTCATCATCATAATCAGTACGAGCACGTGCAGGTGCGCACACGCACTGAATGAAGCCCATCTTCGCTCTTTCCTTCACTCACTTAACGCATTATCTCCTAAAGCGCCCCCCCACCCCCCGCCCCTTACACACACACACACACACACACACACACACACACACACACACACACACACACACACTGTAACAAAAACACAGCAGACTTCCAGTCCAGCATTATTTTCAATCGTTCACTCAACATGGCACCTCTCCCACTTCTTCTACAGCAACACACACACGCACACTTACACACACTAACATACCAGGCGGTGGGCTATTTAGTCAATACAAATGAGTGTAGAGTAATGTAATACAAAAGGTACATTAGAGCACAATACATCCATTTAGCTGCATTTAATGGTGTGAATGACACAACGCAACCAGAGCAGCGTTTAGTGGCTAACAGAGTGTGTCTGAATTGCAGTTTTCAACACAGAGAGCGAGGATTTCATGCCTATTGGGAAATGTTCCAGCCACATGAATGCATCAGCATGTTGAATGAGTCTTTTGAATAGCAGCCTTGCTCTGACTGTTAGCCTCACCTTGTCTGTCTGTCTCTCTCTCTCTCTGCAACTCTTTTTTCCCCCCCTCCTACTGCATCCCTGCATGATATTACTAATGCTGATTGGAAACAATTAATATCTCGCTTTAAGAGCGACTGGTGTCTTTGTTAATGAATTAGCTGCCTCGCGTCTCTTCTGTTTTCAATCCATCCACTCCCATCTCTTTTATTCCTGCTGCTGCCTCTTTTCTTTCAGTCTATCCTCGGTCTGTCCATCTCTGCTTCTTTTTAACAGGAGCTCATGTTTTTTCATTAGGTCTGGAGTGGTGTGAGAGAGAGAACTACGAGAAGGACTGATTAGGTCTGTGGGGACGTTCATGCATGAGAGAGAGAGAGTGTGTGTGTGTGTGTGTGTGTGTGTGTGTGTGTGTGTGTGTGTGAGAGAGTGATAATGTAAAGAGGGTACATGTGCTGACTTAATCAGGCAGAGTGGAAAGCATTAGATCCCACTGATCCCAGACCAGAGAGAGAAAAGGGAAGGCGAGGCGATCGAGGCAAACATATGGCACAAAAAAAAAAAGGAGGGTAAAGAGAGACAGACAGAAAGAGAACAGAGATGCAAGGGAGTAAAAGAGAAAGAGAAATGAGGGAGGATAGGAGTCAAACAGAGAGGTAGAAAGAGAGAAAACCAGATAAAAATAGAGAGGAAGAGACGAGTAACCATGAATAGAGGAAAGGAGGAAGAGATAGTCAAACAAAAAAAGATAATGAGACATGAGAGACATGAGTGACTCTTCATCCAGACAATTTGCAGGAATCCACACACAGCTCAACAAGCCTCCTCGCCTGCCTTTATCTCTCCTCCCTTTCTTGATGTGGTCCGCAGCAGAAACAGGTCTGAGGGTGTTATGTTTTTCTTCTTCTTCTTCTTCTACTAGCAAACCCTGAGCAATTATTTCTGACCACAAATGGAAAAGAAAAAACATAACATTCAGTCTAACAAGCCTCAACTGCGAGGCTCTGACCGACACCTCGATGTCCTGCGAGCAATTACCTGCACGACAGCTGCACAAGGAATCTGACCTGGCTAATTGACGCCGACACATTACAAGATAGTTAAACAACAGAGGACTGAAGCGCTCGGTGTAAGAAAATACACCACCATGTCAAAAGTCTATCCTCACTACATGTATACTTTCAAAGCTGAGCCGAAGGGTCTTGGTGGGAACTTGACTGTACTGTATGAATATAATTGGTCTATTCGGCCTAAGGTTAACAGAGTACTGTTTGCATAAGCTGGGCAATATGGCAGATATTATATCATTTGATTATTTCAACTTTTTCCTCATTATCCATTTACACTCCATTGCTTTTGCATCCAGAGATATGTGATAATCTGACTGCATTACATTGAGCTGCATGGTGATTTTGGGTATGACAGTCTAATTTAGATAAGAAGTGCACGCTCCAAAAGTCCAACATCAGTATTGATGAATTATGGTGGCAAATTTTTAAATGCTTCAAGGTAGTGTACAGATGCTCCCAAAAAGAGGATTTATTAAGTATAATTACAACGTTTCGACATTACCCGATGAAGACGTAATGTCAAAATAAAGCTCATAAATTCTGGATTATAATTCCTATATTTCATATCTCATTTTGTCCGTTCTTATATACAATTTGTTTATTGTTAGCAACAGAGCCGTGTATCAAGAAACAGCATCATTGCCATGTGATTAGACTATAAAAGCATAGATCGTTTAAAAAGAGGATTTATTAAGTATAATTACAACGTTTCGACATTACCCGATGAAGACGTAATGTCAAAATAAAGCTCATAAATTTTGGATTATAATTCCTATATTTCATATCTCATTTTGTCCGTTCTTATATACAATTTGGAAAAAAGAGGATTTATTAAGTATAATTACAACGTTTCGACATTACCCGATGAAGACGTAATGTCAAAATAAAGCTCATAAATTCTGGATTATAATTCCTATATTTCATATCTCATTTTGTCCGTTCTTATATACAATTTGTTTATTGTTAGCAACAGAGCCGTGTATCAAGAAACAGCATCATTGCCATGTGATTAGACTATAAAAGAATAGATCGTTTTGGGGAATACACTTATTCGCTTTCTTGCCGTGAGTTAGATGAGAAGATCGACACCACTCTCATGTCTTTTTGATAGATTTGAAGCTACAGCTAGCAGCAGGTTAGCTTAGCTTAGCATAAACCTAGAATGGTTTGAAAGGCAAGAGAGCACCTTTAAATCTCTATTTATTTTAATCCGTACACAAATAGAAATACTAAAGTGATGTTTCTCCCTGCTTCCAGTCTTTATGCTAAGCTAACTGCCTGCTAGCTTTAGTTGCAGCCCTAGTACATATCTGGATTGGCAGACAGAGTTCCCAATTTTGAACAATTTGTGCCAGGGTCCTAGAAAGGAAGAATCCAGCTGAATGCTGAACCTCATATTCAGGAGGAGCGATCGTCCAGGAGTAGTGGGAGGAAATCTGAGCTATTTAGCAAAACCTGCTGCCACGGCAACCTGGACCCAAGTAAACAGGAGGTTTTCAAATGTGCCTGCACTGTCCGTGTTAATTTGTGTCTTCCTTTCCTCTGCAGGCCTTCTCCTCTCTCTTACATTTAGTTTTCCTCATCTTTTAATCTTCTGCCATCCCCAAAAGATTGTTGCTGCCTTATACAACAAATTAGCGTCGTGACTACCTAACCAACACACTCGCATACACACACGTGGGAGGAATGATCGCTGAGTAAATGTGATCTCATTCCCAACAGTGGCCGTCTCTGTTCCTCTCCGATCTGAGGTCCATTGTTACTGGTCATCTGCTGACCTCTGTGGCCTTTGATCAAACGACAATAGACCAGAGACTTCCTGGTACCAAGGACCAGTGTGAGAGCTGGAGGAGCCAGACTCTGGATCTGATGCACGCACGCACGCACTTGCGGGAGTGTGTGTGAGAGAAAGCAGGTGGTCAGATCAAGCAGAGGAAGAAGGGCAGGAGGAGGAGACGGCGATCACATCTGGCCCAGCTGGCTACCTTCTATCTGTGCTCTCCTCTCGTCCCCTTCATCCACCCTTAAGTCCCACATATCCACCCGCTTCCAGGCAATACACGCAGACACACAAACTCCTTCTTCTCTATCCACTTTCATCTCCTTCTTCATCTCTTCTGATCTGCAAACAAACTTGTCTCCTGTCCCTGAGTCCCTTTCCATTTCTTTGTCTGTCTGGTGCTTCTACAACCTAGAAAATAAAACGAAATAACCTTTAATGAGATTCTATTTTCTGTTTTCATCCAGCTCGTGTTACTAATATAACATGTTCACTAATTACCTGTTCCTGCCCCCCCTTTTTCTCTTCCGGATTGTCACTTTAAACCTCTTCCTTCTCTCCCTTTGCTCTCCGTCTCCTTCACTTAATCCATTTCTGCCACATGGGATCAACTGTCATGCTATAAGATGACACAAAGATCCCCACAATGAGCACATACCATGTCATATTTAAAATGTAAGCATTAACGGCAGCCCTCTCTACAATCTGAGCCATGAAAGTCATTATTGCTATTGATGAGAAATATCAGTCTTTGAATGTATTTATTTTCTCCCAATCAACAAGTCACTAGTGATACCAATATAATCGATATTTTGAAGAATCAGCAGTGCACATTGAAACAGATCATGTCAGTTTTATTCTGCAGCTAATCTAACCTAATCTACAGTTGGATTAGGGGTCGGGATGACAATGATTAATTGGAGATTGATTAACCACCATTAAGAATTTGATTCGTATTAACCAACATTGTGCAAAGTTGGCACGTTATTTGTTTAAACTGCTATGCATGCTTGTTCTCACCACGTTTATGTCCTCAAAATGAGGTTGTATGTTGTGCAGAACTATAATCTTTACGTTTTTTTAAATTCTGTTTGGCCATTTGTTGAATAATGCGGGGAGGAGCAGGAGCAAAGAAGATATTTATTTCATTTATGATTTAAATAGCTAATTTACATTGGTGCAAAAACAGCTCATGTTTTCATAGAGGAAAAGTATGTTTTTTATTCATTAACTGATCTTTTTTTCATTAACATGAGTAACAATCGATTGAGAAAATTGCTTAAAACATGATGATGATGTGGCAAACTTATTAACAAACATTTCCCACAGAGCAACATTAGCATTCACTTGGAGTCATGTTTCTGTCTTTTTAGCTGTTTTTAGTCTCCACCAACTTCTGAAGGATATCTGGCTCTTTAGCTGCTTAATGCTCCACTATGTTCACCAGTTAGTCGCTAACTGTGTCTGTCTGTCGTTCTGTGCTTGACAGGTAGCGTACAAAGGGTATTTAGAGCTTTTTCACTGTAAACAGCTGCCTGCTGCAGCCGGAAACAATACTGATGAGAGCAGTGAAAGTGAAACAAAACACTCAAAACCTCTGTAGAGCTGAGGTCAGACTCAGGTGATAATTCTCTGTGGGTTCATCACTACAAGCAACACCTTTCGCATACAAGTTGTCATGTGATCCACTGGTAATATAAAAAATGTATTGTAGCCGCTATAATTAAGTGACACACTGATAGAAAATACAGGTTTAAAAATGCTAGTTCTAAAATCGGCCTAATATCTGTAGGAAAAAGTAATTCAGTCTGGTGTTAATATAGCTTTTAAAGCTGGTATCAGTCGATATGGACCCCTATGTTGCATGTTACTATCAGTGGACTTCACATTCAATCTCAACACCAAGATTTAAACTAGATAATTCAGCAAGCCTCCTGGTGGGATACAATCCGAGGTGGATTAACCCTTGTGAAAAGACCTGCAATCTCAAGCATCTCAATCCTATCTTGACATCTTTTAAAACCTCGGTCGGGCATCAGTGCCTTGCTTTGTGTGCTTGACACAGTTCAATCTCTCCACAGTTCAGTCCCTTCAGAGACCACCAGCGGAGGGTCAGGCTCACATAGCTGGAAGTCCAAAAGAGATGGCTCTGTAGAGAATCTATCGGGACAAATCTCAGAGGTTTTAGGCGTTTAACTGAGATTTTTATGAAGAGACAGTATGTTGACACAGTTCTGTGTCAAAACACACGTCACTGAACTTGTGACCTTCCTGAAAATAATGCGGTCCTACCAGCCTCTGATAAGGACACCCAAGAAGTTACTACAAAGTCCGTTATTTTCTTCATTTAGCTTCTCACTTTGCTCAACTGCATTGCCCAAAAATTGTGATTTCACCACCATAAGCAGAGCAGGATTATCACTTCAATGAACCTCAGACATGCACACTTCACGCAGTCATGAAAATGGGCTAATGATTACGATATCTGGAGATGTAAGAATATCTGAATTAGGACCGGGCGGTGTGGCCAAAAAACGAAATCTTGATTTTTGAAAACGATTCACGATTTTGATCAGGGTTTTTTCCCGCAAGACTGAAACATGAATGAAACGTCATGCTTTTTAGGTTGTCGTGCACAAGATAGTTAAAAAAGAATAATCTAAAAAAAACTCCCGTGGCTTCACCTCTCATAACCAGAGAGGACGCCTCGGCAACAAGCGCAAACCAAGAGTCTTTTTTTTTCAGTCTATCCCTCTCGTAAATGTGACCATTTAGATTCAATACAAAATAGCCAGAGCCAGCTAGCCACCTGGAATCACAACAGTCCTGTAAACCGCGACACGTGCACATATAGTTATACTATTCACGTCACAGTTTACTGGACTGTTGTGAGTCAAGACAGCTACTGTAGCCAACTATCATTTACCTTACTTTTAAAATATCCTTTTTGTGCAACTAAATGTTCACAGCGTAAACATAATTGGATACATGCACCAGCCCTAATCTGAATATTAGTTGTGCTTAGTTGCTGAGACAGACTCTCATCCATGTTCTGAATTAGCTTTGGCTGATCTGAACACTTCACAGGTTCATATTCCCTGCTCATTCTTTATTTCATAATGGACACTTGTAACTTGGCTGGATTTGAAGATTTTGGACAAATTATGCAGCCTGGGAACGACTGTTAGCTAGGCCAAACTACTTTACAGCTGGAGTCGGAAAATCAGCCAGAAATATGTGGTCATATATACAGTATACTGTCACAGAACAACCTTTACATAATTGCCTTTCTTTTGTCCAATTACTACACTTTCCCAGAGCTGGAAAACACTTAATATAACCCGATGTTTGCAGGATTCCTGCATGATCGAAGAACTTAAACAAAACCAATAAGATTCTTTGCAGATCTCAAGGGATTTTCTCTTTTTGGTCTCTCCAAGGAGGTCAGAGGTCAACTACACTAGAGAGCAAACACCTCTCTTGCTGGTAGGGACTTAACGTCTTGCTCAAGGACACTTCCGCAGGCTGGATACTTGCCAACAGAAAGGCTTGAATGCTGGTTGTCCAGTTGAAGGACGACGTCTCTAACTGCTCGACCACCCTGCAGTTCCAATCACTCCACGGGGAATTGAGATTATCAAGGTTTAATAACACTGCTAACTGAACAAGGGTACCGCCGCAGAGTTGACTGACCTTCATTCAAAATCTGCACCGACCAAGTAACGGGGGATGTACACACAGATGAAAAGCCAGACACAGAAGGCAATGGGAGGAGTGCAGCCCCAATCTGTTAAAGATTAACACTCCGCAGTATCAGCACCTTGTCTGACATGTACTAGTAATCTCCTTCTCCCCTCTGTCTGCCTCTGTGTTAGGGACTGCAGACAGAGTTTGCCTCAAAAGAGGATTCCCCATCGACCCCCTCCCTTCTTCTTTCATCCCCTCTCAAATCCTCCTGATAGGAGGTGGAGAAGGAGAAGAGAGAGGTGTGAAGAATTGTGAGAGAACTGTAAGCATGCTACATTTGAAAACGCATCTTTTCCTTTCCTTTTTTGGCTTTATATTCGCACTAAGCCGGCATTTTAAAACCCCCAATTAACAGTGCTTTTTGTAAATACTTTGTAGTGTTGACAGGGAAAACAAAGCCTCTCCTACACGATGAAGTACAGCTTCACAGACTCTCTGTCACATCCAATTCTTTCTATGGTCGCTCACTTTGCTGCCAATATAGTCGATGACACGACGGAGGTTATGTCAATGATTGTATTTATGTTTATGCTGTCAGATGACTTCGCAGGAATAAAACAGTGATTTGACTGACTGTGAGTCGCAGGGCAGCAGCACAGGAAATACTGTTCACTGTGGTTAACAGGTAGCATTTATGAGCCACAAACAAATCATCATTATTTTATTCTCATGCAGGTGTTTGATGACAGAAACAGAAAAATGTCAATGACAACAACTAAACTGTGTTTTCTGCTATGTTAAAAGACAAGATAAGTGATCGTGATCATGGAGAGAAGGAGGTAGCACTTATGAGCCGCAACTATTTTATTCTTGCTCTTGGGTCTTTCAGTTGGCTGAGACCAAAAAATGTGTCGAAGATAAGCACTAAGCTGCGTATTCAACAAATCAAAAGCCACAAAACTGACCTAAACCTAGCTGTTTTCATAAAGTTCTGGCATTGCAGTGTGGAAAAATTACCTGTGAGTGCTTGGTTGGACAGAAGTCATTTTCACATGTAAATAGTATATTCAGTTTTATCCAATTTAGTGTGGACTTAGGTAGAGGAGAAGGATTACTGACAAAAGGACTGTGTTTTGGCCATATGTGACAAATCCAGTATAACGTTTCTTAGTCACAAATGATAACGCATCTTATAAATGCTGGTTTATTTTCGTTTGTCGAGCAAAAATGCCAGAGATTCTGTAGTTCCAGCTTCTGTAGTTTGAGGATTTGTTGCTTTTCTTTGTCTTGTGTGAACAACTTTGGGTTTGGGACATTTGTCAGCCCAAACAAATACTCAATTAAGCAGAAAAATAGTTGCTATCTGCAGTTAGCTACAATATGATCAAAAAAGAACGCTGGAATATCAAAGTCTCCGCTTGGAGTTAAGAAATGATGTGTGGTTATTGTTATTGTATACATAGAAGAATGATCCCAAGCTAGCAAGGTACTGCTATCGGATCAGTACTCGATATCGGCCGCAACCCTGAGTTTAGGCATCAGAATCTGTATCATGAGAGAAAATGTGGGATTAATGCAGAAGTTAGGTGAAAGGACAGGGAGGAAAGATGGAAGTAAGGAATGAGGAGAAATACAGAATTAAGGAGAGGGTACAAAGAGGCAGGGAGTGTAGACACTAAGACAAAGTGCCACCAGAAGTTGGTCTATTAATAGACTAGCTCTGCTTCTATAGCTTTAATTCTCCCCTTGAGGTCTTAAATAAGAGCAGTTTCTCCTCTGTCTCTCTTAGTCACACAGAAATATATAGAGACAGAAAATAAGGGACAAACTCTCTCGTCTCCAACTGCTATGTTTTCATGGGGGGATTCGGGAAATCTTGTCAAGTGAATAGGATTGAAGTCTCTGCGTGTACGTCTCTGAGAGTGTGTCTCTGCGCGAGCACCTTGGGGGAACGTCTACCGGTTCCTGTCAGAAAAAGAGAGTGACACCGACAGAGAGAACAGCAGGCAGGCAGACAGACAGACATACATGCACACAGGTAGAGTACAGGAAGAAAAACAAGCAGTTGAACCCAGCCAAAGGCTCCGGAGAGAACACGGCTAAAAATAACCCGACATCAGAACGGGACGGGAACAGAAGCACTGAATGTTCCCAAACACACGCACACAAACACAGACGCAGATAAAGCCTATTTAAAACCATGCACTATCATTAGTTAATACACGAAATGTGTAAAATGAGTATGTAGTGTTCCCTCTGTATAGTACAGTTGGATTTGTGTTGGTGAGCAGGCAGCGAGAGTTCCCTTGAGAAGGACACTTTACCCCAACTAGTCCTGTGAAGTTTCCCTGGATAAATAAAGGTTTAATAAATTCTTAGTGTGCCGATAACTGCACTTTGAGATCTGTGACAGCAGATGCTAAATAATAAATAACTGTCCTACAAGTACACTAGCTTGTTAGCCAACTTGCAGTACTTTACACAATAAATTAGCAAGGAGCTAGCTTGCGGCTTGTTTTATCATTAAAGTTAATGTTT
The DNA here is from genome assembly GCA_008360985.2 of Macquaria ambigua. Taxonomy (NCBI): domain Eukaryota; kingdom Metazoa; phylum Chordata; class Actinopteri; order Centrarchiformes; family Percichthyidae; genus Macquaria; species Macquaria ambigua. The sequence continues at coordinate 66,549 of VMKM01001777.1, read as the reverse complement.
CGAATAATTCAGGATGTCCATTTTTTTTGTCTACCAATGGGAAAAGGCATTTAATGAATACATTCTCAGAGTACTGACTTAGTCATGCATCTCAAAAAATGTCAGTTTTTAAAGGGACCAAGTATCAACCTTGTTTTAAGATTGATGACAAGGAATTTTCAAGATACGTCAATGGGTTCTGAAAGTGTTTTGAGACAAAGACAAAGAATTTCTCTCAATCCATGGAGGAACATTTAATCCATACTTGTTTTTTTCATTGTTTTAAAGCTGTTTTTATTTACTTTTTTTGGCCACTTGGAGGCCCTAAAAGGGTGAATGGTTTAGCAAGTAATTGCAAGTCCTCACATCCAGCGGACACAGAGCAACATTAGCATATTCTATTTCCATTTATCTCTATTTTCACCCACTCCTGAGAAAAAGATTGAGGTCTTTAGCTGCTAAATGCTCCATGTTTACTAGCGAGTCGCTAACTTTGTCCGTCTGCCACTTGGTGGTGCGCAGGTAGTATACAGGGGCTTTTTCAGAGCTTTTTCCACTGAAAACAGCTGTCGGCTGCGGCTAGAAACAAGAACACGAAAACCAAAACAATGAACTACAAGAGCGTCCCTGCCCCAGGTATATATGGAGCAGTGACCTCTGTATAAGCAAAGATTCACCCTATTTTTGCTGTGCGTTAAGCAACAATTGCTATGGCTTAAGGAGCAGCAGGGGATTTGGGATGTTGAAGATGTGGTTAACCTCATTACTTAATAATAAATGAGTACAGGAGGGGAAAAATGCGTCAAAGGAAAGTTAATTACACTGGGACTTTCCAGCATGATCTAACATGACTATTGTAACGACCAATTTAAAGCAAACTAAGACTTGAAGAAATGCAACAAATATTTCATAGATCCTGAATTATGTATTAGACTCTAAATAAAAGCAGGCTGCTTCTATACTGCCTCTCCTCTGTGTTGTTTTATAGCACGATCTGGTCATGCGAGGTCCTGTTGAATGTGCTTCAATGTGAACTGTGAAGTGATATTTGTTCACTCAATCATTACTTGAGCGCGCAGTGGGTATTACATACTCACTGACTGTGTAGCGTGTTTGCAACCGATTCCATACACACTCAAAGAGACAAAGCAGTCTCGGGAGAGAGGCAGAAACACCACTGCAGTTTCTCCCTCCTCCCACACACAAACACACAGAGTCTCACTCACTCAAACAATTGACATGCATTCCCTTGGGCTTCACTTGAAACAGACGTATCCAGACAGTCAGCAGTAAGCCTTTTTCCTGCCTGGTAGTCTAAACTGGGCCTATCTTGGCTCTGCAGCCAGGGAGGGCCTGTCCCGCTCTGTTTAGATAGCATTAGACTCACCTACAATCACTTAAGACACAGGCGTCCCCACCATGTTACTAACCAGCTACACCCTGCAGCAGGTCTAATCAGGGCTGGAATCAATGCAACACAAATAGCGGGAAATAAGCTGGACTATTTGTATCCTTAAATGTCCTTAAATTAGACTGAACCTTTTAAATTCCCTGAATACTTTCTTTAGTGGTATTCAGCAGATGGCAATAAATCAGTCTGTGTGTACACTGTGTAATGAGAGAGTGGAAGAGTAAAGAATAAAAAACGGACAGAGTGACAGAATGGCAGAAAAGGAAAACGCTAAATATGGAGAGGAATCAAGATTAAACAGCAAATATGATGATCTTGAAATTTGAATTCTCCACACTTTTTGTGTGAGGAATAATTAACTAAATTGACGCTGCAGCTATTGTGCATATTTTAAACTTTTTCAAAAGAGGATAAAACCGTTTTTTTTTACATATTTGTGGAAACACTGTCTAAGCTTCAGACCTTTTAGTGGACTTGTGGCAGTGTTTGACTTTTAAGACCCAGTGTTTTGAGGAGACATTCTGTCAACATCTGCTACTGACTACAGCACGTCATAGCCCTGTTTAACCTATGAACGGTGATACAAACAAGACATTTTTTCACCCACATAGCATTGACTTTCAACTACTAGCGATTGAAGACGTCTGTCCCTTTAAACCTTGCAACATTTGGGAGGACCCATCATGCTGTTAAGTTCGTATTCCACTCGGAAAGTGGAAGCTCACAGGCTAGGCTTCCACTTTCCGAGTGAAAGCTAGTTAGTCTAGCTTGCAAAACGTTAGCACTGATTCCCACAGGACGTTCATCTTCTTTCATGTTATTGCAACACCACCACTGCAACCGGCGGCTCCTGCACACTCAGTGTTGTGTTTGTCTCACAGTATAGAAAGGAGGAAGTCTAGCTAGCGTTAACCATCTCTTTCATCTAGTTGAAGTGATGACAAATATGGAGACTGTCAAAACAGCTAACAACATAACAAAATGCAATAACAAAATTCAGCATTACTCTTAAAATCCAATTAATTATTGTACTGGGGAATTCAACGTTTGTACAGCAATTCTGAAATAATCCCAGAAGTACCACATCCATATCACTTAAACACATTCAAACAGACACACACCCACATCTAACACACAAACACATGTACACATGCACAATGAACAGATCTGACAAGGTGACCCACAAGCTCCTGTCTGAAATAGACCTGTAAAGTTGGAATGGGCACTAACTCACTCTGGAGGCTGAAACACAAACCACATAAACCTGAGCTCAATAACCTACTGTGCACCGTCTCTATCTGTCTCCTAAACTAACCCAAAGACACACAGACACTGTAGCCCAGACAGACACCACATGGGTTTGTCATGTAAGTGTAAACTAGTTTTAAAGGTTTGGCTAAAAATGGCCCAACACAACATGATGTTAAAGGGCATGTGGGCAACAGCTCAGCCAGATGGTAAAAACGATGTGGCATGTTGTATCAAGCTACCATAACCTTAGCTGCTACTGAGTAGAAAAGCCTGAAAATGACCTCGACAGTCTGACTAAGCAGCTGAGCCAAAAGCTGTGGTTAAGATTTCGGTTAAGCATGGCATGTAGGTGGGTAAAAAACTGCCCGACCAAGGCAACACAGGCGTACCAGCCAAATGCTCATTTTGACTTTGGCTTGCAAATTAGTCCTGTTATAGTACCTCCCACTGGCCAGTCACTACATGAAGTGGGTTTGAGATTGTCAGACGCAGCCCCTCCAGTTCCGATGCCGGAAAGGTGTTGCGGGAGGGGGTTTCGGACGCTTTCTGACCGTCCGAGAAGCACTTTGTTTGACGCCTTCACTGAGCATCATGACGTCTTCTTGACACCTCTGAAGTCTGTGACCACAGCTTGCTCAACTCTCTCACCAGGGTCAGTTTGGGCTGAGCAACAGTTTGATATCATTCATCATCATCTATCTCGAAAGGAAAAGATCATCTTGAGGGGTTTTTTTTCTGAATCACCCTGCCAAAGTTGATTTCCCCTCATCTTTCTCACTCCCACACCCACCCCACCCCTTCCTCTCATTCACCCTTTTGAAGACAATGACGGCACATTTTGGACAGAGAAGACAGATGGTTTAGAGAGGGCGTGAAGGCCATCGACTGTACATCAAGCTGGATAATCCATCCCTGAATAAAGCCGGGGTGGGACTGCAGCATCCCTTTACCAGCCATTTCGACATCAGTTCATTCACACCTCCATTTATGTGACTCCCATGACTGTAACATGACTACCAAGTGCCTCTCATCTGATGTCAAGGTGTGAATTGCTCACAGAGGTTAAGTGCTGCAGAAACCTCCCACCAGTCCATTCAGTAAAACAGATACTATAAATGGAAAGAAGTAATTCTTCCAGTTGCCTTCCATTTACGATTATTAGATATTCTATTACCTGGATTACTGGGACGCTTCATTACAGTCTCATTTACTACTTCTAAGAAAGGCTTAACACGCAGCTCAACCGCATAAACAAAGGTTGTAAAAGCAGTACCATTACTGAGGCTGCAGCCAATTTCACCATCCAACTTCCCCTGTCAACTAAAGTCCATTTAACAAAAGCCAGTTGGCTGGTTTGCTGCCATGACAACAGAGTGCCATTGAAGGGGAAACTAGACTTCAGTTTAAATGTCACAACTTCTCTCTAACAGCTGTAAGATGGTGAAACAATCAGCGTTTCAATGATGCCAAAGTGGAAAGAAGTGGCCTCCCGTGCATGTGTGTGCGTGCCATGGCAATCAGTTAGCTGCTTATAAATGGTGGATTAAAACGCACAATAACTCTCACCTTGACAACCTGCAAACTGCAAGCAGGTGTGCAAGCAGACACAGACATATTCCGGCACATTTGAACCCTCGCTCATTGATTTTTATGATGATAATTTCCATAAATATAAGAGCTTTTCAGAAGCGATGGGAAGGACTGGTCATTTTTTTGCCGTTGACTCACAAGCTGCGGTTAATTGAGGTGGACAGTCCCAATCATGACACTAAATGGCTTTCAAACGGCACTTATTTTCGCCAGCGGTGCGTGAATGTCACGGCTGCTCCAGCTAACAGCGGACCCCCGAACCCTCGCACACTCACTGCTGGCTGGCGGTGCTGTAAGGCCTCTGCCAGGGTTATTCGGTTATTGGGTCTAGATGCAAATATGCCGGTGAGATCATTCACAGCTTGCTGTCAGACAGTCACAGCTGCTTGCGGTGAAATTGTGCCAAGGGGAGAGCAAGAGAAAATTATGCTTGTGTGTGTTTGTGGGTGTGTGTAGGTGGGTGGAAACGGCGTGAAAAATAGACGCTGAAAGAAAAACAAACTAAAAGTTAGCGACAACACAACCTAACCTAGGTTTTTAGTGTCAAAGCCTGTCAGGTTTCCAGGTTTCTCTCATATAAATGGCTCTGCAGGCATACAATTCACTAACCAGTGGACTTGTTAGCTGACTCACACACCAGCTAGCTGGCTGGCTGGCTGGCTCGCTGAGCTGCCAACTGCCCCCTTGCTGTACTAGACGCTGTTCAAACCTGTAGCATCTTGTTTCCAGATGTATCTAGATAGTGCCAATATCCAGTTGATATGGACTGCAGTTCGGCCCTGGCCTCTGAACGCTTTTGAAATGTGTCTTGATTGACAACTTGTCATTAAATTTCACTTCCCTTCAGCATATTTGACCATTTCTGAAAATACATGTTAACGCTCAGACATACTGCTGCAGACCATGGAAGTTATTGGGTAACTCACCATGGGTGCAGATTTCGAAACCTTGTAAGAGTTTCAGTATTTGGCAAGAGACAAATTAATTTGGCCGCAGAAATTCTAGATTCTGATAGGCTGGAAGGTGTGGATTAACTTTTCGCAACTGGACAGTATAAACCGAACACCTGCATTATAGATGTCAATTCTAATTTAATGCACCAGTATTAAACTGTGGGTAAAAACAGAACCAGTGGGACTTAGCTAAAGTTAATGGAACTGGGGTTATTAGTGTAACCACCATCAACAACAAATTTCAAACGTGTTTGATATTTACGTGAATCTGGACGTCGAGTGCTTCTTAGTCTCCACGTCATAAATTACTATCATGAACTTGTCATGATACATCGCACTGTTTGTTTGTTGAGCTATAAACACAAGGATTCGTCCACATTGCATTCCCCATGCAAACTTTAGGGGAAAAATCGAAATGTTGATCTAAATGTATTGTGAAAGGTATTTTCGTGATCTCACAGATGTCTTCTATCTGGCAAAAACAACATTTAAATTCAATATTTCCACTGGCTATGCACTCTTCTTCTTCTTTGCTGGACGTACATTTAAGTCTGCTGCGCTCGTTGTGGCAGGACGGGGCAGTTAGTGAAAATGCTGGATTTAAACGTTGGTTTTGGCCCGCAGAAATATTTTATCACTCAGGACAGACTGAAGACATCTGTGAGATAACAATACCTTTGAAGATGCAAGTCGCTGCTGGATAACAGGTAAAAATAATACTATAATGTTTTGATTATCCCCCTAAAATTTGCATTGGGAAATTATGTGACCGAATCACAGAGTAACATGCGAAGTGCTGCTGTAACAGACAGGGCTAGGGACATATTAGCATTTACTACACTATATATGCATCCACACGTCTGTGATCTGACCCCTTGGACTTCCAATACATTCTGGGTACATTCACACTTGTTAGAGCTGTGTGCTGAGATCATTTAATTGTTAAGTATGAACAGGGCTGACTGAATGCCTGGCAAACTATCTTACCTGGCTGCCTGCGTTCATTACATTACTGGACGGCTGGATCAGCTGGCTGGCCGGTTGACTGAGTAATGATCGAACACGCTGCCTGCCAGCCTCCCCGGCTTGCTAACTGACTCACAAATTGACTACCTGCCTGACTGAATAACGGCCTAACCTATAACCCGCCTTTATTCCTGCCTGCTGGCCGCCCTCCCTTATAATACCAACAACACAATGAACTTGACAGCCTGACGACGCTGGATGTTACCTTCATGGGAAAATCATCAAACGGACAAACAACATGACAATCGGGCCTTCGTGCAATGCACCACTCACTGGCCGTTCCCCCTGCGGCACTGATGTCGTTGCTCTCACAAAGAAATCAATATCCTACAATGATTAAGCTTGATGTGGCGTATTGGCTGTAAAGGTCTGGCCAAGTTCACAAAAGGAGCAGAGACAATACATGACTTTAGCTGAACGTCAGCAGCTGAGTCTTGTGAGTGAGGAGGAGGAGGAGGAGGAGGAGGAGTTGACGGATGTGAGGCAGCTGAGCTCAAGCATCGATCAAACATGTGCATCCCGTACCAACAAAGGCTGGTTCCCAGAAACAGAACTTCAGCACATTTCGTCCCAGTAATGTCCAACACAAGCTCTACCCATTACGCACATGCCCTTGCTTGAGTCAGTCTTATTTTTAATAAATGTATTCATTCATTCTGTCTTTTGTGTTGTCCCACTCGCATCACTACCACCTTCAACATGACTCATGTTTCATTTCGGGGGGCTCTGCTGGCAGCTGAAGGACTTAATCCACTCTTCAAAGCAAAACGAGAAATGACAACCGGGAATCAACTGCCTAAAGACATGAACCTAGAGAAATCACATCAGCAACTAAGATCCAGGAATGACGACATTCTCTTCAGTGGCGTGCATGAATTTGTTAAGTGGGAGGTTTCCCCCAAAAAAATAAAGGCCACCAAGGAAGGAAATATGATGTTTCCTGATATTTCAGAGTGTACAGCGCTGTCTTTTTGTCTCTCCTTGGAAATAAGGTGAGCACAGTCTGTGCAGTCTGATGAAAAACCTGTTTTCTGTTGTTTTTGTCACTTGTTTTGTTACCTCTCTGCGTGTGACTTGCCTTGAAGTCTGTACAACAGGAACTAGCTGTAAACAGTTTTGTACCTGAGCCAGACCCCATCCATGATAAGATGTTTTTAAATGGATGTCATGAATTGTCTAGCGAACAGTTAATGCAAGTTGTTTGTTTTTTCTTGGTTCTGCTTTAATATAAACTGAATGAATGGGGAAACGATGCGTCGATTAATGGATTAGCCATTCAACAAAGTTAATAGCCAACTATTTTGAAAAGATATTAATCGTTTAAGTCATTTATCAAACAAAAATTGACAAGCATTTGCTAGTTCCAGCTTCTCAAATGTCACAATTTTCTGCTTTTCACTGTTTTATATAATTAAAGATGTAATATTTGTGTTTTAGACTGTTGTCCAGCCAAAACAAGCAACTCAAAGTAGAGCTGAAACTATTAGTGAAGCAACAGAAAACGAATCCCTAACTTTTTTGCTAACCAATCACTCATTTCACTGGTTTATCAAGCAAAAATGTCAAATGTTATCTCTTTCCAGGTCCTGAAATGCCTTTTTTTTGTACACATATGATTGTAAATTGAGTATTTTGGACAGATAAAACAGGCAATTTGAATAAGTTACGCTGAGCTCTGATAAATTGTAATGGTCGTGGGCATTTCTGACATTAACCGAGAAAATCATCGTGTGCAGATTAATCGATCATGAAAATAACGGTTAGTTGCAGCCCTTATTTGAAGACTATACCTTTCGGCTCTTTAAAAAGGCATTGTTCACTATTTTTTAACATTTTAAAGCACAGAACATGAACCGATTGATCGCAAAAGTAATTGACAGGTTAAACAATAGTGAAGTTAATCATTAGTTGTAGCTTCAATTGAGTGCCTAAGGATATTTGGCAGTTGGTAGAGAAATTTTAGGACGTCACTTTAGGCTTTGGTAACTTAAAAAGGGGCACTCATCTGGCATTTGAGGACTAAAGGATTGATCCAAATCAACAAGACAATTAAAAATATATATTGATAAAGATTGACTCCAGCATCACCACAGTTAATATTGCTAATGTGTCACTTGTCTCATTTTACAGGCTGTATTCTCCAAACCCAGCCTGTAGCCTACAGTCTTTTGACTGTCTTCCTGGTGGACTCACTGAGCTGTCCAACCAGCCAGGTAGTGTGAAGGAATGTGTGTGTATGAGAGCTTCAGAGGACCGGTATGTCCGCTTTTGAAGCCGTGCAGCTGGCTCACATCAGACACAACTATATATATATATATATATATATATATATATATATATATATACACACATATATATACATATATATATACACATACATACATATATATATACATACATACATACATATATACACACACACACACACACACACACACACATATACTCACAGTCAAGGTGTTTCTTCTTGGGTCCGCTGACTTCGTGTGTGGTGGCTTTGCACACAGCCTTGCTGATAGCCGATCCGGTCATGCTGTGCTGCGCCGCCGCGATCCGATCCGTGATAGATTGGCCCGACATCGCTTCTATTTCTCTATCTGCTTTTTCCTCAAATCAGCTAAAATAGCACAATAACGATCCGATCAATGGATCAACTCCCTGCGGGACACAACTCAACGTGACTTCACTGTCAAGAGGAGGTAAAGGGTTGCGATCAGACACCCACTGTTGTGTTAAGTTTTGTTTTTTGTTTTTTCCCCCAGGTGCGTACAAAACCTGTGCAGTCTCGTCTGCAGTAATGTCAGATCACTGGTGGCAACAGAAACTGCAGGTACAAGAATATCTGATTGGCTTTACAGTGAAAACCACAATCAACAGCTGATTTGCAGTTTTTCTTTGTAGTTAAATTGTTTGGCAACAGTTTATCCCGACTATCTATCTATCTAGTAAACAAAACACGACGACACTAATCTGAGCTAGTCTGTGTTAGCTAATGTTTCCGTTGCAGTACTCGAACCAGGAAAGAGTCCCACTGTGGAATTTGTAAACACTGGAAATTACTTTCTGGCCACAAATAAACATAGCTAACTGGCTAGTTTGTATGTAACCTGGACGATTTGTTTGGGGTCACCAAAGAGACCACCTCGGGGTAGGCAAAAAAAAAGAAAAGAAAAGAAGTAATCCGTATGAAATCACAGCTTGGAGAACGCCAACAATCTCGAGTTCCTCCTCCACGTCAACTTGTTAGCTTGGACCGTTTAGCTATCACTGGTCGCTCGGCAAAGTGTGCGTTAAACCTCCCCTCGGGCGTAAAAAGTCATTCAGAATTGAGCCGCACATTGTTTGAAGTTTATAAGAGGATACTGTGAGACTGGCAGCCGGGACAGGTGCGGTTTATCCCGGTGGGAACAGATGCGAGGAGCGGTGGGTGTTAGCCGAGTAGCTAGCGGAGTTAGCTAACCTGCCAGCAAGCCAAAAAAAAAGCGAGCGAGCGCCTGTAGTCTGTGACTGAGGAGCGGAGCCGGCGGACCCGCTAAGTTAAAAATGACAGCTCCCTTAGCTCGGTTGTTTCCCCTCCACGGTCCTCGGGCTCAGTTGGTGCTGTCCCTCGGCTGCCGACTCCACATTATCGGCTCGTTTTTCACCGACAGTCCCGTCCTGCGCCGCTGTCTAAAAAAAGTCTCGCCAGTGGTTTCTCTTTTACTGACTGACTGGCTGGTTGCTTCTCTCTGCCGGACAAAATGGCAGCGTAAAAAATCAGCTGATCTCACAACTGTGCTGCCTTCAGGGCTCCCTGGTAGGCTCGGAATGTGGAGTGCTAAAATCCTACGACTTTCCGCAGAGGTTTATCTGCTGTAACGACAAGTCCTAGTTGATTAATTAATGAATCAAGTGACAGAAAATTAATCGACAACAATTGTGATTGTCGAATAAGCAAACATGCATGACATTTGCTGATTCCAGACGACTTCCTGCTTTTCTTTGTTTAATATCATTCTAAATTGTCGACAAAACAAGCACTTTGGAGACGACACCTTGTGTTCTGTGAAATTGTAATGTACATTTTTCACTTTTCTCCGTGAAATCTTACAGACAAATTAGCAAATCTATTTTTCTTCTTAAAAACCGGACAAATTAATCGATATTGAAAATCATCGTTAGTTGCAGCCCAAGTCTAAAAGACGTAATTTTGTAGGAGTGTTATTGTGGATATGGCTGAGTCGTATATGAACTTAGACAACCAAGCAATCTGTTAGCAATCAGCAAGCCTGGGTTACATTGTCATTGTCCTGTGTCAGCCACAGAGTTTGTATGTGGTGGCTTTGTGCGCAGTGGTTCAATAAAGTGAGGAAAACTTGCAACAAGCATGAGCTTATTTGACGTTTTAATTGATTTATCATAAACGTGAAAGCTAAACAGTAACCAAAGACTAAAAGTAGAGGCATAAATCTGTTTATAACTTTAATCAGAATCAAGCTTATTGCCAAGAAGGTTTTCACATACAAGGAATTTGCCTTTGTATTTTGGTGCATATCAGTAAACACAGTAAGAAAAGGAAAAGGAAAGACAAGTACTGCAAAAGTCAAGAATCATAAATAGAAAATAAAAAGAATTACAATAAAAACTTTAAAGAATATAGCAAAAAATATGTAAAATAGATGGAGGATGGAATGTGCAAAATATTGACCAAGGATGTGCACATGTTCACAGTATAAAGAATATGTGCAATAAGATATTTTTAATAAAATATATCAAATGGCAGCAATAGTAATAATAAAACAAAATGTATTCCTGTTTTTTACAGCCTCTTGAAGAACTGTAGGTTTTAAGACTTCTTTACGTTGTTCATGTGCGCTCAATGATCAGTTGCTATATTTCCGACAGCTCTTGAACGCCTCCACAGTCTATTGGATAAGACCTGAGGAGTGAGTGTAGCCTGTTAAGGTGTGAAGGTTTAAATTGTAGCGGAATTTATGAAACAAACGTATCAAATGTCACATCTTTTTACGTCTTAAAGGCGTTTCCGCTACAATACAACAGCGAATTGACTTTAATCTCTGCGCCCACTCTATATAAACGCATCTCCCGTGCCGCACTGATCCAAATTTAAGGTCGTATTAAATTGTTCCTTAGACGCCGTGTCCTTGTTTGACTCCAGACTATATGGAACACGGTGTGCTGAAAATCAGTGGGAAACCGCTCATGCTGCACGGTGCACAGCCCGGCGGGTATCACACCGGATCTGAGAGCTGAATAAATCAAATATCTGGCGGTTCTCGACTGTATTTCACACACAGTGTAAGATGTAATTACACACGAGGCTGCTGTTCCCACTCATAAGTGGTTAAAATTGATTACAGCTGCATGCATGTAAGCCTCCTGTCATGGTGCAAGCCGACACGTTTATTTTAAAAAAATCTTGATTTTGTCAAGAGGTGACCTGTGATTGAGAGTGCACGAGGGCATGAGAATGTGTGAGTTATGAGAGAAAGAGAGTGGCTGAGTGAGACCACAACTCAGAGATGTCTAATGACTGTAGGTGATTTTTCCTGTGTGTGTGTGTGTGTGTGTGTGTCTCAGTGTCTCAAGAGAGTTTCTTTTTAGTTTCAGAGAGTCAGCTGCAGTATTTCCCGCCCGGGTGAGAAATACTGCGAACTGACCCCAGAACCATGCAGCACCATGCAGCAGGTGAATTCCTGGAATCCACCGCTGCTTTTCGATCTCCAATGACCTCCCCTCTCCCCTCTCTCCATCCCAAGATAAGGGAAAACACTCTCCAGCCTGCGATGATTGATACGATGAACTGTCAAGAGCTGGTGATGAGAAACACACCTGCCAGAATTGATCAGCACTTGGAACCTGAAAGTGCGTGCGTGTAATCCACCTATAAGCAACTGTCAGCGGGCTCATCTGCTTTCCTTTTCACTCATTTCTGCCAAGTCTAATGAGGTGTGTGAACGCCTTTGTGGTGAAAAACGTGCATGCTGCAGAAACAAGGAAATAAGAAATGCAACCACAGTAAATGGAAGTGGTTAGCGCTGCACAGACCACCAAAGAGGGTTCAGTTCCCACTGTTTGTATGCTCTGTGTCACAGTTGAAGGCACGCCAACAAGCACTGACGGGAAAAAAAACAAAACAGCTTCTTTTTATGTGCAGCTGCGACACTGGACTAAATCAACTATTTTTAATTATAAAAGATGATTTGCAGTTATGTTCTTGTAGCAATTGCACTCTTTTAGCACATTTTCTTCTCAAGTCTCATGAGATATAACCAAACACACACACGTTACTTTATTGGATTGTGTAAAAAACGAAGCGATGCGCGTGAAGAATTGATGTTCAGCAGCAGCAGCACAAAGATTGGCAGGCAGACAGTCACACTGATGCCTCGTCTCCACCTGACTTGCATGTAATTGAAACGAGCTGCAGCAGCCAGAGAGGCGAAGTCAGGGTGAACGTGCAAACCTACATACGTCCTGCTCTTAATGAGGCGTCTGTGCCAAACACTGATTCGCCTCGCCGCCCTTCTCGTAACATTTCACCTCTCATACAAAGAGGACTCATCCCTCCCTCCTCACTTGGAGTGCAGTGTTGCCATCTGCAGGCGGAATGGCCGAACTCCCCATTTCCATGGCAACTGCGTGGATGCGGGGACCCCCCGTAGCCCGTGGCAACAGGCTCTCGGCCGGGATTGGAGTCCTATCAGCAGCTGTCAATCATGGGATGAGCCGCTGCCTCGCCTAAGGCCAATGTGCTCAGAGAGATAGGGATAAATCCATTACTGCGCAAATGACAGAGACGGGGTCAGCTGGAAACACTCGCAGAGACAAAGAATGAGAGTGGAGGGACCCAGGGGTGCACGCAGTTCATGTGTAACAATGTGTAAATGGACTATTTCATGTGAGGGACTAGTTTCCAATGTGATTACCATGGTTACGATCAGTGGAGTAGCTCAACATTAAGCAAGGTGCCATCTCTTTGACAGCTACTGTTACCAAGGCATCTGAAAGTTTCCTCTAAAGTAGAGCAACCCAGATGTTTAGATTACAACATCTGGTGCTGGGTTATGAGACAATGGGCACACATGTATAAAAGGGCTCCCCTCTCACCTAACAGCACAAAACGTATAATAGAAAATAACACCAGATCACTGAGCGCTTTGAATTCCCAACAAGACATGATGATTCTCACTTCAAACACAGGCTCTGGCTGAGGGGGGCCTTAGGGTCTGTGCTCGGCATGCCTATTCCGCTATGCATCCATCATTATAATGTTCGTATGACTTCAACTCCATGGGCTCCAGCTCCTTCTTGTAGTTCCTCCATAATCATCTTTTTCTTCCTTCACTTTACCCCTCCTGTGTGGAAGAGGTGGGCGTAATTTTTCCCAGTACGATGAATCATTCAATCCTGTAGCTTCCAGTGATTCATAGTGCATATGTTTCTCTTCCTACAGCATAGTAACTACATGCTGGGCTTTTTTTTATTTTTCAGAAAGGACATACACTATATGTAATTGTTAATCTACAAAACGTTGATACAATGCAGTTTTCCTTCTTAAAATCACTCAGAGAAACGTCCAAGACTGCCAATGGCAAATAAAGTCACTTAAACTTTAGTTGAACTGTTCAGAAATGGCAGCATTTGGCACATGAGTGGTAGCAGTATACCTGTTTTAGGATACTTTTTTAGATCCATTCAGCTGCTTATCCTGCGCAGAGCTGCAGGGAGCCGGAGTCTGACCCAGCTCACACTGGGTGAAAGGCTGGGTACACCCAGGACATGTTGCCAGTCGGTAACACAGCTGACAGATATTGACAGAGAGGGGGAAGTGAGAAGTGGCTGGAGAGCGGAGACAGGAACAGAGGGGAAGACTGAGTAAAACAGGATTATGGCAACTGTTGTGGCACTAAGTGTAATTTTCAGCCGCAGCAGGCAGATGTTTTCTGCAAAAAAAAAAAAAAACACTGTACACTACCTGCTCAACACCAAACAGCAGACAGACACAATTAGTGACTAGCTGGTGAACATAGTGGAGCATTTAGCAGCTAAAGATCCAGATATTTCCCCTCAGGAGTTGGTGGAGAGCAGAAACAGAGCTAAGAGTGAAAATAGGACTTACATTCACCAGTTAGTCAGAAACACGGCTCCAAATGAAGGAAGAATAATGATAATGTCGCTCTGTAATGTGATAATATGTCAGTGTCCACAACTTGTTTCTGCTGCCCCCAAGTGGCCAAAAAAATGTAATATTATCCTCAAGAAAATTTGGTTTCCAGTCAGGTATTAAACACACAGGTGAGATGAATAAACTGCTGACAACGAATACCAACAGTTTATAGTCTAGGACATAAAAGCAATATATAATATAAAATAAAATACAAAAAATAGAAATGGTGTATATAAGACGGGGCCAAAAGAATGGACAAAAATGTAGGACCTGCATTAATTCATGTGCCACATTATGTTTGTGGTGCAATTGTCTAAACAAATTTGCAAATAATTAATAAATTACGTACAACCAATCGACAGGCAGTGACACTGGGGCTTTTGGGAATCCTTGGTGATCCTGAGGCACTTTGCCTGACTGGTAATACAGCCATGTATATCATACCTTTTAGGTATGATAATTTTGATGCAGTTTATGTGCAAAGGGTTGCAGGGGTTAATCAATAGGTTTTACCTGCTGTAAAGTTATTTCTAATAAACTATATATATATAAATATATATATAGTTTCACAGTTTGAGTGCAGAGCTGGACTGCCACAGTTATTTTCTTGGGGGATTTCTCTGAGTAAACTAAAACTAAAACTAAAAGTTTTACTAAAGTAAACAGAGATCAGGTCCAAAGAGATGCCGAGCTTATGTCCACACAGACCTCACCAGTCACATTACAAACACTGCAATTAAAAGGTCAATATAAGGAATTATCTTGGACCGCTTATGTCTGAGCACAACTTTCAGATTTCAGATCAGTCTGAGCTATAAATATTGAAAACTGTATAAATCAATAAAAGCTGTCAACATATGGAGCTTCAACAAGCTCACTCATTTATGTTCTGCTCCACAGCGTTCAGAAATACCCTTCAATCAACATTTTCACATTATGCACATCGCTACTGCGAAGCCTTCTGCCCGCTCAGGATTCTCTCAGATCACTTATTCATTCATGGAGCTTTTAAAGAGACGTGAAGCTGTTGAATCATGAGACTGATAAAATTTAATTGGATCCGTTAAGATGCAAACTTGATGGCCTCCGTCTTGCAGAAGCGCTCGGCCCATTATTCAGGCAGACTATGAGGTGAAATGGTATTTTCTTTATTCAGAGGCAGGTACAGAGAGTACAGAGCCTGAGATGGAGCGCTCTTTAGTTCATAGAGGATTTATTTGAAAATGAATAGAAAGGAGGCCAATAGAATAGACCAGAGTGTACAAGTCACTGTCTGTCCGTCTGTGTGTGTGTTTGTGTATCTCAGGCGGAGCTAAAAAAAAAAAAAAAGGACGGCCTTGCATTATTATATATTTGTTTATATAAACTCTACAATGCCTTGTCCTTCTGTCTTCCAGGATGGATTCTTTACTCAGTATGATAAATGTGTGTCCATTTGTAAAAGCAAACTTGTAGTCAAACAAACACATTGCTCAGGTTGATCGTAGATGGACATTTTTATGGAGCCTAGCGAGCATCAGGAGCAAAATAATTTCAATTCGTGCATGAATTAGTAATTTGAATTGCTTAATTTTTAGTTTATATATGAATAGTTAAGTTAGTAATTTGTGCTTTCAAATAACTGTCAGGTTGTAGAAATAAAATAAAATGAATTATTACTGTTTTAATTCAAGAGCACACATTTATTTAGCCTGATGATTAAACTGAACTGCCGTTTGGTTTCACCTCATCAGTCTGACATCTCGGTCACGTTACCTGTTTTCTCTTTGAGTTTAATATATATTTTTTAAACTAATTCATAGTGACGCCCTTCCATCAAGGTCATCTTCAATCGACAAGGAAGCTGCAGTAGCGTTTGCTTAGAGCAGTTAGTGTAAGTTTTCCAAGTCAGTCAAAGAAATGTGCAGATAAAAGGAGTTGTTTTTCTGTACAGCTGTCAGTTTTCTGGCTCTGGCAAAGGAAGATAACGTCCTTTTTCTTAATCCTGCCAACAAAGCTTTTACTGGCTCCGTTGTTTTCCAACCTGGGAAACAGCCATCAACTTCAATTGAACAATTCAGAGGTCTGGGAGCACGCTAGAACTGCTAATTTACCAGGCTCTGTAAATTTCAAATTTCTGTCACATGTGAAAATGCAAAATTTACATATGTCTTCTACAAAGTATGAAAAAGTCTTGACATACTGGCACACGTTGTGGCCTGACATGTCACTTGTGAAACATTTTGTACGTCAAAGTCCCAGTTCTCTTGTGGATAGAGCACCTTAACAGGTGCGAAGAGTGTCATTTCTGCCTGTGAAGAAAGGGAAATATCCTGTGTGACTTGTTAGCTAGCGCGTGAGTGAGTGATACTCTAATTCACATTGAAGCTGATGGCTTCACACAATCCCTTCTGATTCACTGCCGACCGCGATGGGCTGGCAGCAGCCAATGCAGACGCATCTGAGGACCCATAGGTAGATGCTGCCGGACAGGACGACGGTCAGGCCCAGCAGCAGGAGGCTAATGAGGGACTGAGGGCTCACACTGAACAGCATGACGAGGGAGGTGTGGCCGGAGTCATCACCGGATTTCTGGGCTGGAAGAAGAGGCAGGAGAAAAGAGGAAAAGACTAGTCACAAAGAAGAGACTTTACTAAAGGCTAGCAGGGTGAAGTGCCTCAAATGATGCCGGGAACTGCTGCCTTTACCTTGCAAAAAGACTCTTGTAGTATGAAACAGGAAATGGGAAACCAGAGTAGAGGCGTGTGATTGCATGTCCACCTATGACTGTCATTTCATAAACCTTTTGTCAACAAGCCAGGCATACTTCCACTTTGCAGCTGTGTTAAGAAACCAATCTTCTGTTTCCTCCGACTCTCTCGATGAGAGCTTATTTAGTACTCCAGATCACATACCACCATGGCTGGATTAACCTGCGAGGAAGCCCTGGGGCAGAAATGAGCGGTGGGTCTACTTGACCACCAGCTTCCTCTGTGCATTGTGTGTGGACCCTGTTATCCTCAAGTACCCTTTAAGTATAGTGACTGAGAGTCTCTGTGCTAGCGCCCCAGGAATTTTAATTAGTCTTGATTAGATGGTAGCATTCATGATGCATGCTGCATAAAACAAATCTCAATTTACAGATCTTTTTTTCCCCCGTCCTTACCTTTGTGAATTTCTCTTCAGTGAACTGTGCTGTTTCTTAGCCATGCTAGCAGCGTGTGTCTATTGGTCAGTCCACCACTTTGGTCCATACTGAAATACAATTGGCTGGATGAAATTCAAGGTCCCCAGGGCATGAATGCCAATGAGTGTGGTGATCTCCCCCTCACTGTTCGTCCAGCACCACCATGAGGTTTACATTTTTGTTTTTTTAGTGAAATGGCTCAACAACTATAGGATAGATGTTCATGGTCCCCTCAGAATGAACTGTAAAAACTTTGGTGATCCCCTGACTTTTCCTCTAACACCATCATCAGTTCAAAGTTTTCACTTATGCAAGAAAATATCAAAGAACCTACAAGATGGATTGGCACAAAATTTGGTACAGACACTCATGGTTCCCAGATGATGAATCCTAATGACTTTGGAGATCCCCTGACTTTTCTTCTAGTGTCACCTTGAGGTGTGTTTTTTTGTTGTTGAATGAAACGTCTCAACATCTATTGGATGGATTGGATTTTAATTTGTCTAATAATGGCATTACCGTTGGTCTTAGCTGTACTTTGTGTTTAGTGCTAATTAGCAAACGTTAATTAAGATGGTAGACATTTCACCTACTAAACATCAGCATGTTAGCATTGTCACTTGGCGCATGTTAGCACGTTAGCATTTAGCTCAAAGCACCACTGTGCCTTAGCGCAGCCTCACAAAGCTGCTAGCATGTCTGTAGACCGGGTGTCATATGTAAATGTAAGAACTATAGGACAAGAGGGGCATGTTATGTTAAATTTTTAACACTTATCCTTACACTTCATAGCAAATGTGTATTTGTAGTGGGAATCAAATTCAGTGATGCTTGTGATTAATGATGTGATGCAGAATTGCAGTCATTTTTAGGCGAAATTACACCTGCCAGGGTATCATACATTAACCACACACGCCTCACTTCAAACTAGAAGCCCACGGGGATCAAAACCTTTCAAGATTTATCAGCATGCATGAAAAAGGGCTTTTAACCAGTCAGTTAACCAGTCAGTTAACAGTGGGCAACCTGTTACATAACAGCCTGAACTCAGAGCCACTCACCTCTGCTGAAGTGTAGAATCAGCAGCAGACTGATGAGGATCTTAACAGCAGCGGCCATCTTCGTGGTGGATTCACTGGGAGGACAGGACACAAGTGACATTACCTGCTTTTAAACGTAGTTAAGAATGAAAACCACCTGATTATATAAACTTCACCTGATTAACTTGAATGAACAGGTGAATAAATATGAAAGTCAAAATCTAATGATCGCACGGTTTGAATTGGAAATTTAAGATTCAAAACCATTTCTAACTAATTTTAGGCCTTCTTAAACATCTGTTCAAAACAGACTACATGCTGTTTATTTAAATATAATTCAGTGTAAACATAGTATATATGTCATATAGTGAACTATAGATACACAAAACAGGAGAATAACAGTAATATCATAAAAATTGCTACAGTTTGACACATGATCTTAAACATATAAGAGAAAAGAGGAAGAGATTTAACTCTGGAATACTGTGATATGGAAATGTGGACAAGCATTATAAACACAACATGTTTATAATTCATATAGAGGTGTGAGGAAAAGAGACAAATAGAAATGCAACAAGAAGGAAAATCAAAGAAAAATCAATCTACTGATGTTGAAAGGAGAATATTTTTGAGCAATATTATCCTTATAAATCCAGAGTATGCAGTCCAAATATAAACAAAAGGGAAGCGCAAGTAAAACTGAAAACACAGGACTGAAATCTGCTTTAATCACTCTCAAACTGATTAAGTCTTTTACACTATAAAGCAACAAAATCTTTAGTTATTACAGTAATGAGTGAACAAGCCTAGATTTGAAAAACACACAACCTGCTTACGTTTCATCTACAAATCAAACACTTCAGACAAGATGTGATTATAACTGAGCCTCGTGGAGAGTAAAACAGAAACCTGTAAAAAAAACTAAAATCATGAAGACGTAAAACAAAAGACAGTGGAAACAAGAAATGTATCAGTGAATAGATGAGATTTTCTTCTTTTGTCCCAAACTCACAGAACAAAAATGTTAAGAGATCCTTCTTCCAGCGCTGCTGTCGGTCCTCTAAGACACAACAGGTTTCTCAACAGAAAAACAACAAGAAACACCAATAATCCATTTCATCCTCAAGAGGACTGAGGAATAAAACCCAAGCCAATTCAGAGGGGAGGTTGTGCAGCCAGCATCTGCACAGACGATGACCGTCTTCCAGTCTGGAGGAATGAGCTGCGACCTCTATTACTAATGCAGGAAGCTGTGAGGAGACCTGAGGAGACCCCCCCTCCTTCCCTGCTTCCCTTCACTCTGTGTTGGATCCTTGCTTGCCCCTCTCAGTGATTTCGGTCAACCGCTTTGCAGCAGGGTGATAATGGGAATCAGGAGCACCGGAAAAAAAACAACACAGTAATGGATGTGAGAGAGAGCGAGAGCGGAGGAGATCCAAAAATAGAAGCTGTTGGGGCAATAACAGAGAAAAGAGCTCCTTCACTCGTGCACCAGCAAGAGTTAGAGAGGGAGGGCTTATAGGCAGATAGAAGATGCAACAATGAAGAAATTCATACAACATGGACAAGACTACTTCAAAACATCCAGAACATGAATAATTTAAAGCACACACACCACTTTCGAATAAAATCCCAGCTTGTGGCTCCCTCTAGTGGTTCAAACTGCTCTCCGACACAGCAGTTAAAAGATGACAGATAATTGCCTCCTCATCCTCATCCCTGCGTTCATGATGTCAAGAGACATGACAAGTGCTTATCATCAAAGTCATTACAATTCACCCTGAGGGGACGATGAGCGGCTGTACCCAGTTTCATGGCAAGTTATCTCATGGCTGTCGAGACGTTTCAGCCTGGAGAGGCGCGCCGACCGGCACTGCCACCAAATAATGTAAAATTGGGATAGCAGAGGTATTTGAGAATAAGTGGTGGGATTGTTCAGAAACATACATTTGTTGGAATTTGCATTTCCACCTACTGACACAGCACGAGGACACCATTAAAGACACACACTCTTCCATATTGTTTTGCAATTTATTGTAAAATAAGTGCACACCCCGACTCTTTTCAGTGTTGACTTTAAGTACCACATTGAGAGATCTACTATAGTGGGGACATGTGGATGATTTCAGCGTGTCGGGTAATTTCACCAGTGGTCTTTTCTCCCAAAAGCTTGATTCATTTCTTTCCTGCCAAAACATTTACAGCAGACTTCAAGTGAATCCTTTTCAGACCGAGGCTGAACTGTGAATGCACGCTGCTGCGTGACTGAAGCAGGGTGACGGAAACAAGAAACACTTTTTTATTTTTTTTCCCAGAGAGAGTGAGTATTATGCATAATCTGGCACGGTGAATGGGAATATTCACATGGGTGGGTGCTAAATTATAGTGCATTACCCATCAGGCTGAACAAGCAAGTAGAGAGAACAACCGAGCTGAGCATCACACACACACACACACACACACACACACACACACACACACACACACACACAGAAACACGCTGTTGCTATTGACAACGTCCCATATAATTAGGGTTAGTTTTCAAGCTTTTAACTACAGAGCGATACAGCTGTAAGAGCCGGCACACACATTCAGAGAACAACAGACAGTGAGTGTAAAAAAACGAAACAGAAAAATACAAAGAAAGCTCTGAAAATGAGGGTGAAAGAAAATGAATTCATTCTCATTCTATAGTCATTCTACTTGTCGTCCCTGTCTAACAGTCAAGACGTGAGTGAACAATGACAGAAATACAAAGATATTTCACTTTATAAAAATTGTGTTCCATCGTCTAAAAAATAAAGATTGTCGGCCACCCTCTGGAGTTTACTTGTAAACAAGCACAGTCGTGTTCAAGGCTCTGTTGTGAGTATCCTTGAGGCCGGACAAAAATGCATTTCATTTCTCATAAAACATTTACATCGGCTAGCAGTCTTCTTCTGTCCTGCCTCTCACTGGCACGTTGCACTGTTTCTTGGTGCATTATAGCCAACTATCTAACGGTAGCACAGCGTGGCTTGCATGCACACCACGTTTCATTGCCGCCCTCTGCAGTCGGCAGTGTGTGTTTACACATGTCTCCTTGTGTGCACATTGTGAGCTTGAGACGCAAACAAAATAAAGACCAGCTCACTGAAACATTGCTCCATAGCACCACCAGTGGTTAAAAGGTTTTTTTAAACTCTGTAACTGAACAGAAACTGCAGTGTAAACATTAAGCAAATTACTATTTTGCTTTTTTTTTTTTACTGACACCAGCAACAGACGACATTAACAAAACAGTATCAGTGACGAACATAAAAGACAAAGATAAAATCAGTGAGACAGACAGAGAGAGAGAGAAGAGAAAGGACAAGAGAATGGAGATAAATACTGAACTGAAAACTGCATTCTTGTTTGTCACTGCAAGTCGTTATCACCTTTAACCAAAAAAACAGCAAGTTGTGTTTCTTTGCCCCGCAGTTGAGACTCAACACTTCAGCTTTAGGGAGCTTACGTGGGTGTGAAACCCATCAGACCGTGTTGTGACAGTTAAAATACTGCTCACTTACACTCAAGATACAAAAACACAGCACTCTTTTAATTGATCTTATATATGTTTAAATCAAGAATCACTAAAGTAGCTGCTTGCACAGCACTGTGCCATGACAACTGCTGTGAAATACATAAGGTAATTAGCACTTATTTCTTTAATTTGCTTTTTAAATTTAAACATATGCTGTTTTTCTTGCTTTCAGAGAGGAATCACATCTGCTGACAAAAACAAAGACATTTGAAATGTTCGTACAAGAGATAGAGAAGATTAAAAGTGCACTTCTATGAATATAAAATGGTTTATAAGTAGTTTTTTTAATTAGTTATGTACAAGTGAAGGTATTGAATTCCAACATGTTATTATGAAACAAGAAATTCTTGAAAAATTCCCCTGTCTCAAACCTTAAAAAATGTTGCTGTGCCGGAGAAAAAAATCTTTCAATATCGTTATAAAAACCTTCATGAAACCTTCATTTTCTTTCAAATCCACAAAACATTTTGGTATTACTTTTTCCAAAAAATAATAGATATTTGTAATAATGGAACTCATTTTTGACTCAACATCTGTTGTAAAAATACAAAAATTGCATTATTTGTTGAAAAGATGTTTGATGGATTTTTCTAATCTGCTTGTTTTGGATTAAAATCCCAAACTGTTAAACATCTCTGAAGAAATGCATTTGCGAGGACAAAGGGAGGGAGGGAATGCATCTTTAAGTTACAACATATTAATCATTCAACCAACTCATCTCCTCCCTCCTTCTCTGTCTCCTCCCAGTCTCTTGGTTCAGACCCATCCGTCCAGCCCTCCTTCAGTCATTGTCTCTGTCTCTGGGTTTGAGCGAGGGGCATCCTGAACACCCACCGAGTCCCTTCTCCTTCACGCTGTAGTCGAAGCGAGGCAGAACCAGAACGCTGCCTTCTGGTTCGGTTTTGGCGGCGGAGGCGGAGGCGGTGGCTGTGGCGTCGCTCAAGGCTCTCTCCTCCTCCACGGACATGATGTTCTTCACCAAGCATGTGATGGCAGCATCAATGTTGGTGTTGTCCTGGAGAGAGAGAGGGTGGAGGTAAAGGGTTAGAGAAGGATGATGGAGGTAGAGAGAGAGAAACAAGGAAGGAGAGCGAGCACACTAAGGCATCTACATTTGAAAATGGTATTTACAGGGGACCTCAAAATTGCTTTTCTTTTCTATGCAGATGATGTGTTTCTGTTGGCTTCATCAGACCAAGACCTTCAGGACGCACTGGGGCGGTTTACAGTCCAAGCAGTCTTAGACCATGGTTCTCTGCTGGAAAACGGTGGATTGCTCTCTCTCTCCGGGTTGGGAGTGACTTGCTGCCCCAAGTTCAAGTATCTCAGGGTCTTGTTCATGAGTGAGGGTCAAGTGGTACACGAGATCAACAGGCGAGATTGGAGTGGTGTCAACTGTAATGTACCGGACATTGTACTGGACCAGTTTGGGGAAGAGGGAGCAGAGCTGAAGGGCAAAGCTTTCAATTTACCAGTCGGTCTACGTTCCAACCCTTCATCTACGGTCACGAGCTTTGGGTAGTGATGGAAAGAAAGAGTTTCCTCCGTAGGGTGGCTGGGCTCACCCGATATATATCGATATAGATATCGATATAGATATCGGGTGAGGAGCTCAGACATCCTGAGGGCACTCAGAGTAGAGCCGCTGCTCCTTCGTGTCGAAAAGAGCCAGTTGAGGTGGTTCGGGCATCTGATCTGGATGCTTCCTGGGCGCTTCCTTTAGAGGTTTTTCAGGCACGTCCAACTGGTAGGAGAGCCCGGAGAAGACCCAGAACCCACTAGAGAGATTATATATCTAATCTGGTTTGGGAATGCCTCAGGATCCCCCAGGAGGAGCTGGAAAACGTTTCTGGGAAGAGGGACGTCTGGACTACCAAAATTAGCCTGCTGCCACCGATGAGATGAGAGTGAACCAAAACCATAAAACCTTTGTGTGTTCGTCACTATGAGTGCCCCCTTTCACTTTACTTTTTCTGTTGTTAACATGAAAATATAATTTGGTGCAGCTTTAAATAATTCCTTAAATTGATCAAATATCCTTTTTGATGGCAACCACGACAGAAAAAGACATCTGCTTTACCCGTTACGAATTCAAATCTGTTCTTTCCAGTTAAATTAAACATTATTTCCTTTATCATGGGTTGAACCTGTCTCTCCACCCACTTACTGTACATATTCCACAAGTACGAAGACTGACTAGCGGGGTCAGATCACACGGATCATTACTTCAAGATGTGTTCAGGTTTATCTCGTTTATTTCCTCACTGTGAAGGAAGTTCTTACTGTGAAGAAAGAGGTTAAAAAATGAGCTGTAAGAAGGAAGGCTACAAAGGTTCTTCAGTGTGCGCTATAAAAAGCCGTGCTTCTAACTTTCACTTTCAAATATTGATCAGTGGAATAGGTAGATAAATAAAATCTAATCAACCAAATAGAGCAGATGTATCACAATAAGTTCCTTGTCTGCAAATCATTTTAACTTCTCTTAGGCTCTCGGTTAGAGAGGAATATTGCAGTTTACTGTTTCTAATTTTGGCTGCAGCAGATAAATGATAAATGCGTTGGCGGCTACAAATGGCAGCCAGAGAAAGACGTGTGATTACCCAGAAACCAAGTAATATGAGTAAATGACTGGACACTTACTTGGTCTAAATTTGTCCTTCCTAACAGACTAGAAGGAGACGTACTTCTCTGAGGTTTAGGGGCAAGTTTTGGCTTCATTTAAAGTGTGAATGTGCTACTTCCTGTGTGTAGAAAAGTCAACATACCAGACAACAGAACTTTTAAATTAAACTGTTGACTAGTGCAGCTCTAAAAGCAGAGAAACAGGCACTGGCAGAGGCAGACATGAAAATAAGGAATAATTTGGGATAAATACAGACTGAAAAGAGGAACTAATTGAAGTGGAGGAGCGTGTGAGACAGAAGGCTAATAAGCGAAACACTGACAAAATATGCAGTGACATTTGTTTACAGAGGGAAAAGACAAAGACAAGAGCGAGGGCGATCACAGTGTAAATATCTGCATCCGATTAAGAGAGAGAGAGAGATTTGAAGACACACACACAATGGGAGATGATCACGTATTACCTTGGCTGAGGTTTCGTACCAGCCGACGAATCCGTACTCCCGGGTGAAGTTCTCCAGTTTGGGCAGCTTGGGACACAAACCCTGACGCCGCTGGTCACACTTGTTGGCCAATAGAACTGCTGGAACCGTCCTCCCGTTGCTAAGGGCGACCTGACGGAGCCAGCAGACAATTGACAATCAGTCACTCGCTTACTCTTGGGCTGTGCTCTGAGACGTGACGGCTGCCACATGAATAACAGAACGCCAGCTCTGAGGAAGTCACCGATTGCAAAGGCTCAGACAGACGAGGCCAAAGAAATGCAGCCTTCTTTGTCCAAATATGCAGTTTTCAGAATCCCATAATCCACTGTGCACTGGTGATTTGTTCACTTCAGTACTTCAGTATTTCCATTTGATGCCACTTTATACTTCCACTCCACTACATTTTGGAGGCAAATATTGCACTTTTTTACTCGTACTGTACTTTTTACTTAAACTAGTTACTTTGGAGATTCAGATTATTAATACAAAGTGTGAATCAACTATTAAATGACGATGTATTATTATGGATTAAGCTACCCGACAGTATATAAAGTAGCTGAAATTAGCTCCACCTTTACATGCTGCAGCATTAGTGATGCTTATACATTAATGCATCTAATTATAATCCAGTAATATAATATACATCATTCTGAAATGGGCCATTCTGCATGATGGGTACTTTAAGTCTATTTAGATGCTAATACATATGTACTTTTTCTTTAAATGCAGGACTTTTACTTGTAACTGAGTATTTTTACACTGTAGTTAAAGTAAAAGATATGAATACTTCTTCTACCAGTGCCATCAACCATAGCAGACTGTTTGCTAGTCGTGTGTCGTATTTTTAAACTAAACTGCACGAGTCGTACTGTAAAACCCAGGTATCATGAAACCTGTCCTGGCTTTACACTTTGAGGGCAGCTTCCTGGTGATAAAACCTGGAAATATTTGACTTTACGAGTTGACGAGGAGCGCCTGAATGCACCATTAGAATTGGTCTCTGTGAGGCGGGACTGTTTTATTTGAGGAGGGAGAGCAGGTTCAACCCTGCATCCTTCCAGCCCCTAAACTCAAACTGGGCTGTTATCTCTTTTGATTTCTCTTTATTTATTTATGTGTACACTGGCGTTCTCATGGTTGGTTTTTATGTTCATGTTTATTATGTAGTGCACGTCTTCTGTGGTATCTTTAATACCTGCTGCAAGGAAGGTTTCCCTTGAAGAGTCAATAAAGTAAAGTAAGCTGACGTGAAGTGACGTATGCAGTAAGCAGACTGAAGATACTTGATATTTGCTTTTTCATCTTCAGTCACACATTCAAATTTCAATCTACCTTTCAGCATTTGAAACAGAGGTTGCACAAGAAAACTGCACAGCTGCAGAAAACAGCATCAAGTTTAAAAACATCCAAACAATGCAAGCAACACTAGCTCACTTTACTCTGTTCCAGTGTCACGTACAGTGAAACAAGTTCTGTCGAGGCTATTAAAAGACTTTCTTGGTAATGTGCCCAGTCCTGACTTAAGCAGAAGTAGACATGAGATGTGGAAGGAAATGCTGATACTAAATAACAAATGAACACAGTATTACAACAAAGGAATATTTCACATAAACACCTCCATCAGAGGGTGGATACTTTCTTTAAACTCCTCACTGTTGTCCCCAGAGGTTCTAAACTACAACAATTATAGTCTACCTCCTTCCTTCATCGCGTTTACCTTTGAGTCCAGGTCTCCTTTCCACTTGAGGACGGCCTGAAACGTGGACAGTCTGGTCATGTCGAAGACGACGAGGGCCCCGACCGCCTCTCTGTAGTACACGCGGGTCATGTTGCCATAGCGTTCCTGCCCTTTTAAAGGAAACGGAAAAGACGACAGAATAAATTGTTTCCAAAGTCTGGGTTATTTTTATCCGACACGTCAATAAACTTGATTAGATGCCTGAAAATATTCTTATCTTTAAGCTTAATTTGATTAGAGACCAACTTAAATAGAGACAAAGGAGACTTCTACTAACTTGTAGCGAGTCTTTCATTCTTGCCTCAAAGTGAGTGAATTAAGAGTTTTATATCAAACTGAAATAAACATTATTGCAATTCTACTTCTTTATTTGGTATCTAAAGACCTTGTTTGCCTTTCAAACTGAGGATTTAGGGCGACAACTAACAATTATTTTAATTATTGATTAATCAGCCGGCTCATTTTCTCAATTTAACGAGGAGAATAGCGAAAAATGCCTGTTATAAATTCCTGTAATCCAAGGTGAAGTATTAAAATTGCTTGTTTTATTTGACCCACTGTCCAAAACCCAAACACATGCAGCTACGACCCAAGAAAAGCATCAAATCTTCACATTTCAGAAGCTGGAATAAGCGTATTTTTTGCCATTTTTGCTTGAAAATTCACTTAAATGATCATCCTATTATAAAAACAGTTAGCCATTACTTCTCTGTCGATCAGCTAATCGATTAACTGACTAATCGTCGCAGCTCTAATATCAGCGTCTTGCTCGAGGAGGGCAGAATCTGATTAAAATAACATTTCGTTAAAACGTGTGTGTGCATGCAGAAATATGTTGCTGCATGCAAATATGTGTGTGACCACGTGTGTTTGTGTGTGTGTGTAACTGAATATATGAATAAGTCTCTATCCTCGACGCTAACTTCCTCCACATGATCCTAATATGGCGGTGAATCAGCACACACAAACACACACACTGCACATGATCTACGCGGCAAGAACTCAACTCACACAAACACACACACACAAACATGCACACACACTGCACATGATCTACGTAGCAAGAACTCATTTGACACAAACACACACACACACATGCACACAAGCAGTCTGACAGTTGTTTCCCTAACAGCTATCTTTGTTTTTCATTCACCAAGAGAGAGTTTGAGACTGTAAACTCTTTAACACAATCTGATCAGTGCTAACAGTCGAAGATCAAGACCAACAGTGACCAAGTTTTGGCTGCTGTAGCTCCACAACCCTCCTATAGACGGTCCGTCCTAAAACCTGGAATTGTTTAAGTGTCTGAAGCTTTTCCCCACATTGTTCTAGTATCTGCAGAAACTAAAAATGAGCTGACAGTTCATACAAGGTCACAGTGGTGTTTTTAAATCAAGATATAAAACTTGTTCCATCATAACATTTGCTACATTTCGCACAAGTGGCAGTATAAAACATGTCAATTTCTGAATCATCTTTCTAGAGCACCGCGAAGGGCTTCACGTCAGACCTTCACACAATAAAATAACACACACACACGTCTGTACAAAATTAGTTTTTCAAATGCGGTTTTGCTAACTTCCTGTTTGATGGTGCACATGATGTTATCAGCCTGGAAGTTAGCTTCACCCAGAGCTCAGTTGGCCAAATTCCAAAGGAAGTTCTGCATAAACTTCTGAGTTTTTCATATATATAAAAATCAGTTTGCAGCGAGTAAAGACTTAGAATATGACAATTTAGCTCAATAACATAATCTCCAACAATCACATCAAAAACACACTTTTAACTCTATAAATAGACAGATTATAATGTACAGCTGGAGACTCAGAGTGGATATATTAAAGGAATAGTTCAACATTTTGGGAAATATGCTTATTTGCTTTCTTGACAAGAGTTAGATGAGTAGATTGATACCACTCTCACGTCTGCATGATAAATCTGAAGCTACAGCCAGGGCACGTTAGCTTAGCTTAGCATAAGTTAGCTAGCTAGCATAGACTGGAAACAGGGGAAAACAGCTAGCCTGGCTCTGTCCAAAGCCACACGCTTTCACGTTCAGTCTCACGTTGCCCAAACAATTCTCACGCCAAAATGCTGCGACAGCAACAGAGATGAACAGGCGAGCGTACGTACCGTTGGTTACGTACTGTAACCCCCATTCTATGAGTATAGGCTCTTAAATTAATCTCTGTTTGGTCCGGGATATGTGCGCGATGCTTATTGCCGTGTTGACAGCTGTTCTGGCAGAAAACCCTGCGCTGGAGCGCAGAAGGCGTTCAAGCAACCAGTGAGTGTGTGTTCATGTATATATTTGGCTAAGTGAGTATGTGTGGTCATGTGTAGATTTGTCTGTGTGTGTGTGTGTGTGTGTGTGTTCATGTATTGGCTATGTGTCTGGAGTAGGATAGGTTCTTGTGTTCTTTTATTTCTTTTTGTTCATTTCTGGTTTTTGCTACTTGTGAACATTCAATAAAACGGTGTAGTTTTGATATTGGAAACAACACGTCTTTGACTTTCATTAGTGAATGAACCTGTGTGTCCTTTATTGGGTTAGTGTTTGTCTAATATTGTGAAATCGTGAGTATTTCCCAGGGTAGCGTAGTCAAGCTATATCCTTAAATCTTATAAGGTTCTGCTCCCGCCATGTGTGTAAGGTGCATACTTTTTAAAACCCTGATGGTGAATTGAGTCCAAATATATACGCGTATGCATGATTAAGCCCATTGGACCATGGCATCAAAATCTCACTCCAGCCAGGTACCCAAAGTTGTGATTTTAAGGGGGGTTATGCTTCCACTCTTTATGCTAAGCTAAGCTAATTGTAAAAACTGTAAGTCTTTACTCACTACAAGCTTATTGTCTATCAATGCAAAACTTCTATTGGAAAACTGCTAATTTAGCACTGAGTGAAGCTAACTTCCAGGTTGGTCTACAAAAAGAACAAAATACGTGAATATCTGTCTGTAAGTCTTTACTCGCTACAAGCTTATTGTCTTCCAATGCAAGACTTCCTTTGGAAATCTGCTAATTTAGGCCTCAGTGAAGCTAACTTCCAAGTTGGTCTACAAAAAGACGTCATACCTTGACTAGTGTTTTAAACAGCATCTAAAAAAATCTGAAACCTCACTGACATTTTTGTGTTGATGGTATAAAAACTGACTTTACTTACTAGCTAATAAAATATGGAAAATATAATAATGCATAAGAATTGATATTTTGACTTGAAAACACTCCTGTGACCTTGTATGTTAACTGTAAGAAGGGTCAGCTAGTGGACAGGTGAGGCTGGACTTGACTTCCTCCAGATAAACACTCACTCACACAAAACAGTGATGCAATTATCACTTTGACGGACTGATGAGGATAATCTGCCAACTCTGTGTGTGTGAGAAAGCCCCACTGACCCAGTTTAAAAGCCTCCATGCAGCGACTCCAGTGTGAAGTCAACACTGGTTGTTACTGGTCTAAAATCCGCCTGGCTAACCTCAGCCTCAGCCGGACGTCTTCATGTAAATCATGTAAATGACGCCTCTTATCAGCTATCATGTCGTTCAACACCCATTTGTCAGGAAGGGGAAGATAAACTACAGCGTGTGTGAGACAGCTGAGAGACGGTGAAGAAAAGTGTTTCCAAAAAGAACATCAAATTGCATGCAATTAGGGAGGCATGGTGGGTTTTGTAAACAGAATACAGCAAGCTTTTCTTTTTGAAAATACCTAATCTGGTAGGTAATGTGATGTACTGGAGGGTGAAGTCGACATTTCATCTGCAGGAACAGAGCTTAACCACATTTTCTAGGCGGTCACTACTCGTGTCATGCGTCATCATCGTTGGATGCGTCAGCAAGACGCAGCCATCGAGCGAGAAAATGCAGATTACTGTGTGTATATTTGCCTCTTGGCTGCTTTGAGTCCAATGTTGATATTCAATTAACTACCAGGTGACAAAAAGTAGATGACAAGAACCACTTCTGACATTTTAAAGATAAAAATATCAATAGTCAGAGCTTTAATTTAAGATATCTCTAATTACATTCTGACTAGTAAGAATCAACCTCTGTTAGATGTTAAAAGTGCTCATGTGCCATTTATTTGCTGCATCTAAGCCCAAGTAGAAAATACAATAAGTCTATAACCACTTACATACAGATTTCACTCATGCTTTGAATGCTATTTGAGTATTAAATATGTTTTTTGACATAATGCAAAAACAGAATATGTATGAGTCTGCAAAAATAGGACAAAATTCACTGTGCATGTTCATTAACACTCTCTATAAACAGTAAATTATAGCAAAACATATATGATTCTCTTAAATTATGTAAACCCTTGATACCACTTTTTAAAAGCCTGAACCTGACAACTATTTTGATAATCCATTAATCCTTTCAATCATTTTTTTAAAGCACAAATAGTTAAAAATTGCCAAATGTTCTTTAGTTCCAGCCTCTCAAACGTGAGGATTTGCTGCTTTTCTTTCTCATATAACATCACAAACTGAATATATTTGGGTTTTGGGCTGTTGCTCGAACAAAAATAAAAAGACATTTCTGGGAAGCTTTGACAGGCATTTTTTCCACAGTTTTTGTTGTTGTTGACATTTTATAGATTAATGATTAATCGGTTAATCATCCTTAGTCATCCTTTATCCAAAAGTATGTAATAAATGATTATAATCTCATACAAATTTGACTTGATGTCAGCCATGAACATTTAGGACAAAATAAAAAAACTGTGCACGTCCAGAAAACAACTTTATAAATAACAAATTAAAGGTTATCATGTCTGATTCTCTTGCATCAGGTAGACTTAACCTTGATGCCATCTTTTAAAAACGTGATTAACCAAACTTCATATTTGTGGACGTGTTTTTAACATTGTTGTATGACCCTTAAACAGGCAGTGAGCTTCAAACTGTGATATTTGACTATGCAAATCAGCTACTCTTTAAACACAGGCGTTTTTCTCACATAACCACAGTACGGGGTATCATTTCCAACCACACACACACACACACACACACACTCCTTGACGCACCGGCGATGTCCCACAGCTGCAGCCGCACCACCGTCTTGTGATCCCAGTTGAGCACCTTGAGGGCGAAGTCCACTCCGATGGTGGCGCGGTAGTGCTGGGAGAAGACCTGGTGCACGTAGCGCTTTATGATGGACGTCTTACCGACTCCAAGATCGCCGATGACCAGAACTTTGAGCAGGCGCTCGTGCTGCATCATCGCTGCTGCTCCGGTTGAAAGCGCGCGCTAAGTGGACGGCACAGCGAGGTCTCCAATTATGGGTTCCGCGCGAAGTTGCAAAACGCGGAGGGTTTGGCCAGTGACAGTCGGTCTGAAGTCATGTATGAAGGCAGACAGCAGAAACACCGAGTAATACTTGTAATATCTGACACTTAAATAAAAAATAAGCTTAAACGCGCACTATGAACCCCAATATTAACATTATAAGAGGTAATTTCAATAAATGTTATTTAAAAAGTAAATATTTGACTCTTAGTGTAAAAAAGCCCCCCAGTAAAAGTCGCCATAAACTCACTATTGAGTCCTGCAGATACACAGCGAGCCTGTTATTATCATCGTTATCCCAGCATGAGCTCCGTGCAAAAACGTGCCGTGTCAAAGTTTACAGCGATGAAAAGAAGAACTTGCTGGATGTAAAACGCTGTCGTGGCCAAGTCAAAGAAGCAAAAGAAGAAGAAAACAAACGTTAGTGTTGTTATCTGTTTAGCCTGCGGTCTGTGTGCACATCTCCCTCTGCTGTCTGGTGCGCTCCGCTGCCAGCTCGTCAGAGATGAAACTGCGGCGAGAAGCCTGTCAGCAGTTTGTGCAGGAGCTGCCTGGACGACCACGCCCCCCCCAGACTGTGTGTGTGTGTGTGTGTGTGTGTGGGTGGGTGTAGTGGCCGCTTTAATAGGTGCACTAGCATTTTAATGAAAGCGTTAGTGAATCATGTGGCTGCAACTCAAAATAGCAAATAGTCTCCTGATCTCGACCCAAAACAGAAAGATGTAAAATATATATATTCTTAAAAGACTGGAAGACAACAATCCCACCTTGTTTCCAAAGATGGTAACAAGAAATGATCTCTGGTATACATTTAGAAAAAAAACTTTTAACAAGTTAAAATATGTCCACATGGGGAAAAAAATCTTCTACAATGTCTTGAGACGAGATACATGAGGGTTGACTTTTGGTTTTTCACAACAAATTCATTTTGAAGCTCTATGTTCAACCAAAACCTCACATCTTTACACTCTTAGAACCTGAAAATAATCCCAATTTTTATTAATCTTACCCTTAAATCCGAATCTTGAAACTCCTAGAAACTTAAACTTCCCCAGCTGGCCCGCACAAGTGTAGAAAATACAACACACACATAGAAACACACACGGTTCAGCGCTTTCTGAGTAAAAACTACACCTCCCACCGTGCAGCTCGTCCAGTTCCGCACCTGCGCACTGACGCGTGCGCAGTGAGCGAGCAGCTTTCTTCTTGTTGCACTAACTGTGCAGCATGACTACTCTTGAAATAAACATCTTAGAGAAAAACAAACATTACGATATTAATAAAAATAAATCTATTTTGCAAAACTAGAGCGTCTGTGTGTCTGGTGTTTGATTTTTAATTTCCTGTCACGACATCCGGCTTGTAGCCTGTTTATTTAAAGATATTGAAACAGATCCTTCATGCCCCTTAAAATCATACTGAAGGAATTTATTTTTCTTATTCCACCATTTCATAATCCACAGTATTCTTGTTATTCCCTGAGACTAATCGTTGGTCTGTTATTTTCTTTACTTAAGATTATCCATAGTTTTCCTTCAGTGTTGCGCCTCTCCGCAGTCCTTTACGGTAGTGGTACTGATGCGGGATGAGTCAGGCTATATGATGCTGCTGCTACTGCTGCCATTTCATCAGCAGCGAACCCCTACAAACACACAGCAAACACAGGCATGAGACCGCGGGATTCCCCTCTGACAGCGCGCATCCTGCCCGCATAAACACCCACGTTCCTCGGCGTCTAAACAGAGAACAGAGGCGTGTTCGTGGTTCATTTGTGGCACCAAGTGAAAGCGCAAGATCCGTTTTTTTATTTTAATTTTATTGCACCTGCTCTGGATGCGTTTTTCTTTCCGCTCTCGATCGGGCCTGCCACTAACAAGGAGATCAGCCCGGACTCCAGGGCCTACACCGCTGTACACCAGCTTCTGTTTTCGGGCTTTAAGACAAACATCGACACCCGGAGGCTTTGTCGGAGTTTCGGGTGTTTTGCTGCGTCCCGAGGATCGATCCAGCCAGACTCGTCGGTGCCATGGAGCCCACATCAGCCTGGTCCTGAACGGCGCAGGGGAAACAGCAAAGAGGAGCAACCATTCTGGCCTAAACTCCATTCCTGCTCAAAGTAGGCTGCTTTTTTTTAGCATTTACAGTCTGTATTTCTGTTATTTATCACGCCATTAAGCATAAAAGTGGTTCCTTAAGAAAGCACAAGGCCTGTTTTTCAATCATGATGTGCACTGGTCTAATAATAGCCTGCAGGAAAAACAATCTCTGCTGTAAGACGTTTTATAAGTAAGGAGTATGGAGTAGCCTATCCTAATCTGTATTAGACTCTGTGTATACTTAAATATCTCACTTCACAAAATCACCACTAACACAACAGTGACATTAGATGTGGGATATGACTGGAGGCAGGTCCATCTGTGGATGTTGGATATGTGATATGCTGTCCGCCGTGGTGGACCTCCAAATTGCCCCGACGCATCCGGTGTGAGAGCCCAGAAGGCTGCTATTCACCGGGGATTCGGCCACTAATGTTTGCATACCGACCGAGCGACGCAACCCGACTCTAGAGGCACGGAGGAGGGGTGATGGGAGGCTGCATGTGTCTGTCTCCCTGCCCGCCTGATGGCCTACTCAGTGACACACTGTAGTGTAAAGATATATAGCCGGTAGCTCTGTTAAATCCTCTATTTAATTTAAGGAGCTCCCAAATCAAGTAGTAATACTGCAGTATAGAAGTAGTCTGTTACAAGTAAAGGTCCTGCAATCATGCATGCAGAGTACCAAAAGTGAAAGTACTCATTATGCAGAATGGCACTTATTATTGTACTGTAATTAGTGGTGCGTTAAAGTACATCCCTTTAATGTTGCAGCTGGTAAAGGTGGAGCTAATTTTAACTTTCAAAATGAGTACAAAAATGTTCTTCTCTTCTCTGGGCTCACTCAGGTGTGTTGGTGGAGTCCGAATATAAACAATAAAAACTCAAATAATTTTGACGACAAATAGTGACAAAACAATAAGCTCAGAGACAGGCGAAGGTTAAGGTAGGTTAAGTAAGTCATTTACTGTCCCCCCACGAAACAAGCCAAATCTCCCAAGATTTTGTGGTTTAAAAAACATTTACATTTTGCGGTTGTATTAGATATGATAAGTTAAACAAAATGAATGAACAAGACAAGAACGAAAGTCTGCACAAACTGGAATAAGTTGTGTCGTATCCTCTCTACATTCAGACATCTTACACATGAAGACAGGTGAGATCCAGCCATGTCCAATGAGACCATTACTCTTAAAGGCCCTGAGAAGGACCCTTCATAGGGTTAGGAGGTAATAGACAAATACTGTATTTACTGTAGTCTGTTAAAAGATGCTGCTAATAGGTCATTAGTAATACATTATGTGTGCTTAAGCTAATATTTACAATACACAAGTTGGTTCAGTGCCATGTGAAGTGGCAACATGTTACAATACAGGGGGGCCCCAAAACCAAAGCCTGCCTAGGGCCTCCAAAAGTCTGGGGCCGGCACTGCAGCAGGGTCACACATTCAGACGCCAAAGCCTCATATCAAAAAGGGGCATTAGGCGACCGCCGATAATCCCCCCCCAAAAAAGCTGGCTTATTAAAACATCAACTGATGCAGTGAAGTGACGAGAAAAGCACAAGAGGATTTTCTCTCATGTATCTCGTGGTTTTAATTGAATCACGCACTGAATACAATGAAGCACAGTAAGTTGGAGGGGAGGAGGGGGTGCGTGCAGGCGAAAAGCCAAGTAAAGGTTATATTTTAGTAACTGAATCAAGGGGAGTTTAGTCCACGAATATGTAATGTTTTAATATTCTTTGTCCCGTGTGACTCTTCAGTGTTTGAATTCAATAGTAGCCGTATAATCCCTAACGTTGTGATTGAAGTTATTCACCACAAATGTATTACTGAGGACTGCAGGCACAGTGGAAGTCATGGAGAAATATGTAGAAGAATAAAATATAAAGTTATTATTTAGTTCCCAAAGACTACCAGTCTCAATGTGTATACTGCAGGAATATTATAAAGGTAGAGGACGTACCCATAGTTGTATTATAAAGATGTTATAGAAGATGCAAGAGTCACATCGAGGCTACTACTCAAAACTGTGCACGGCAATATTTTATGCATCGATAAAAAAGTTTCCCCAAAGAAATATTTCTCAAAGATCCCCTCCAGACATGTTTTAAGACACATAAAATACTTTGAATAATAATTTGTGTCTGAAGCTGATTATACCTTCTTAAAAAATCTCAGTCCCTCGTCAGAAAAATCCTGAATCTATGCAAATATTGTTCATTTAAATAAGATTAAAAGACTGCGAGGTTCACTCTCAGTGCTTGAGGTTTCCACGTCGCACACGTCGTTTCATGAATTGCATCTTGGTCCATGATTGGCATTCAGACCAGAGTTGTGATGTCCTGCTCGTAGGTTCACGTCTTAAATTCAGATTTAAGGTAAAGCACAGAGAAACTTCCCCCCTTAAACCTTAAAGCCTTAAACTCTGCACACACATCATTCTGCACAGTGGAGCCGAAACATCCAAGTTGAGGAACACATTTTTGAGTGGAGGGGGGACTTTGATGCTTTCTTGATGTAATGAACCATCTTAATGATGCATTTGGAAACTTTGCATGGACGAATAAACCAGGGTAGGATTCAGTAAAACATCACTACTGACGTTAAGGCCATAAGTACCTATAGGTGTGTTATATTAATATTATAGACGATGGAATTCCATAAGAGCAATATAGAGTTTAAGGGGACTAAAGGCCATAAGTACCAATATTTAATATCATAGAGTTCCCATATGGTTATAAAGTACTGTAGTAAACTTTTACTTGTAATGGAGTATTTTTATCATGTGGTATTGGTACTTTTACTTAAGTAAATGTTCTGAATACTTCCTCCACCACTGGCCTTGTGAGGTAAAAGCTGTCGTTATCACAGTATACAGGACGTTACCAGGACTCTGCACAAATACAAAAACCTTTCAGATGTTCTGTAGGTGTCAGTGAAACTGCTAAAATGTTCCCAAGATGTTCTTTGGCGGTTACAAGAAATATTATCATAAACCATCTTACAGGAACATACAGTATGTGTTTCCTGTTTCTTTTATAGAAAGGCTACAGGAAGTCATAGGAATGTTAGGAATAGTAGATACAAAAATCCATAAAGTATAGCCTAACATCAGTATAAAGTTACTATTGAGTGCCACACACATACATCCCTGAATGATTGTGCTATTATACACAGTGGTGGGAGACGTATTCAGATGTTTAACTTGAGTAAAAGTAGGAATACTACAGTAGAAATACTCTGTTACAAGTGAAAGTCCTGCATTCAAGTGCCAAAAGTAAAAGTACTCAATCAAATACATTAGATTACTGGATTATAATTAGTGCTGCATTAATGTGTACATTAGCAGGTAAAGGTGGAGCTGTTATCAAATACTTTATATACTGCTGGGTAGCTTAATCCATAATAATACATCATCATTTATTAGTTGATGTATATTAATAATCTAAATCTGCAAAGTAATTGGTAACTAAAGCTGTCAAAGAAATGAAAAAAAAGAGCAATATTTGCCTCCAAATTGTGGCATAGAAAGTAGCATAAAATGGAAATACTCAAGTACCTCAAAGTTGTACTTAAATATAGGCTACTCGAGTAAAAGTACTTAGTTACTTTCTACCACTGATTTTGCATCAAATAAAAATAAAAAGTTCCTGAGAGTTGGCCTACAGTTGCCAAATATTAAAAAAATATAGAGGGATAATCTGATGTTGCTCTCTCTCTCTGTCTCTCTCTCTCTCACGCGCCTACCCAACGCTCACACTCAACAGACAGACAGACAGACAGACAGACCGGTAAGAGCGACAGACAGGCCAAGCCAAGTCATGGAGGCGATATGGCTCTATCAGTTCCGGCTGATCGTCATCGGGGACTCCACGGTGGGCAAGTCGTGTCTGATCCGGCGGTTCACGGAGGGCCGCTTCGCCCAGGTGTCGGACCCAACCGTCGGCGTGGACTTCTTCTCCCGGCTGGTGGAGATCGAGCCGGGCAAGCGGATCAAGCTGCAGATCTGGGACACCGCGGGTCAGGAGCGCTTCAGGTGAGAACAGGTGGCTCAGGTTCAGGTGTGCGTGGGAGATATTTGCTATAACATTCCTATAATAACGTCTGCAGCTTTATAGTGAATTTACCAGCATGTGGCGTTTTTTATAGAGTTATATGTCTGTACTGAATTAAATATACAATCATTTCTGAGGGTTTTGCTTTATGATATAACTATAATATGCCATTAGTGACCACAGTAGAGCTAAACTGTGAGATAATAAATGGTAATTTATGGTATTTGTTTGCCATGAGAAGAGTATATAAAAGTAGCAATACCACACACTGTAAAAAATACTCCACCACAAGTAAAAAAAGTTTTATTAGTAAAACGCCTGTAGCCTATCAAAAGTTCTCATTATGCAGAATGAGCCCATGCAGTGTTATATTATCACATATAATAATATTACTGATGCATTTTAATGTCGTAGCTTGTTGAGATTGAGCTAATGTAAACTATCTTAAATACTGTTTAATGTAATAATCATATTTAATGAGATGATCGTTTGTTTTGTTAATATCTGAATCTGAAAAGTAATTAATAAAAAAATAGCTGAAAATAAATCTAGTGGAGTAAAAAGTACAACATTTTTGTAGAAGAGTAAGTAAAAAGTACAGTACAAGTACCTCAAAAGTGTACTTGAGTAGCCTAAATGTACACTCCACCACTGGCCACTGGTCATTATTGTGTAATATTTTGTAATATTTCAATATAAACATAAAGTGACAATAAGAGGAAGATAAAGACAAAGCAAACAGGAGCGTTTGCAGATACAAAGTGCTACTTTGCAGCACTTTCAAATCACAGACTGCTGTAAAATGACTTTGCTTCACCAGCTGCTGTTTCCAAACATCTGCCGTCTTTTCTGGCTTTAAAAAAAAAAGAAAAAGTCAGCGGTGCACAATTGGACGTAATGCATCTGTATGTTTCTGCAACGGCAGTTTATGTGGAGGTCAGACATGAAGAAGAACCGAGTGGTCAGCGCGAGCAGCTGACTGACAAAACAAAAATAGAAACGCAAACTAATTCAGCAGAAAAATTCAAGGAAAACACGTCAGAGCGTTCGCAACAAACTGCTGTACTGACAGGTGATTTCTGGGAAATTAAGCGCAGATGTCCCCAACGCTGAGGAAAACAAGGAACTTGTGGTTCACCGCTTTTAATTCTGATCTATTTGGAAACTGAAAGAGTCATCCAGGGTGAAATGTATCTGTTTCTGCTGAGAGATGGATGGACTTCCTTTAGTGGAAAGACCTGTAGCTGACCTCTGACCTCTTCCTTGGAAAGTGAACAAATTGATTTTTTTCACAGAGATCAATAAAGAATAAAGAGTAAATCACATTATTACAAGATTAGAACGATTAGATGTCTGATTAATAGCTAACAACAGACAATTTTAGCAAATTTCTATATCAAGGCTCACATGTAATATATCAATCAATAGACTTTCTTTAAAAACATAAAGGAAAGATGCATTTATCGATCGTAGACGTTGCGTAGTTTATATCTCAATATTGTTTGTCCCAAATTCAGGGTCTAAATGATTAGTACTTAATGTTAGTGAATACTAAGCTTAACGACATCGCCTGGAGGTCTCGAAACTGGATTTACTACCTGAGACTAAAGAAGGACCAGTTATTCAAATGAGGTCTGAGGTGACACACGCAGAGAAAACGACCACAGGGGTTGTTTCTAATAAGTAAACAGATCCTAATAGCTGAAAAATAACATGATTCTGCCTGAGGAGGAATAAAATGAACCTGTTTTGGGGCCACAGGTCTGAAGGGGATTTTGTTTCACGCTGTTAAAGGAAGTCACTTCAAATAACGTTAATGACATGTTGAGAGAAACTTACTTTAGAGGTGTGAGGTCAGGGCTGAGATCAGCTTTAAAGCTACTGAAAACACAGATGAGAAACACTGTTAGGGCTGTATATTTACAACATAATATATCATAATAAATAAAATAAACATAACATAACATAAAGGCTCTGTGCACCCACACAGGTGTTTTCACTTATCCTGGCTGAGTAGATTTGATGAAGGCATGCAGAGCTATGCTAGGAGGTATATGAGGCCACATGCACATGTGCTAATGAGCTAACTAAAGAGCTAACCGGTGAGTTAGGGAATCCAATACAGAATCAAGCAGGTTTCCATCCAAATGTAGCACAAATTTGAACCGAATTTACAGAATATCTCCAGTCAGGCGCCATTAAAGCATTGCAGAAGAAGAGGACACCAAGAAGATGACGTAATTAAAAGAGCGCCAGTTCAGCCTCAAATGGTGGCAATTTCATGTGTTAAACTGATGAAGGTTACAGTTTTTTAAAATTTTCAGTGGACGTTTAAGCCACTTTGTGTACTTCTGTTTTGTTTTCATTTTTTCTCCTTTTTTTTAATTTTGTGGTGTTTACGAGCACAAAAACAGGTGGATGGAAACACACCTACAGACTCCCTATTTACTACAAATGTATTAACTGTCCACCATTTTATTTGAGTGTGAAATGTATGCTCTTTTACACAGGGAGAGGTCTAATCAGTAGGCATGTCATTGTACGTTTTTCTTAAAAGAAACTTAAGTGTCATGAGAGTACTTTTACATCAGTCAACTATATTGCCTTTGTATCTAATTGCAATGCATGACTCACAGACAAATCTGCTGTGTGCTGAAGAAAAATAAAACATTATACAATTTAAAAATATAACCAATACTGGTACAGCACTGTAATAACAGCCATGGTAATAGCAGATTAGCGTAATGTTAGCAGAATGAGATGTTCTGCACCTTATTACCTTGAAACGTTTAAATCGTTACCCCCATTCTTACTCTAATACAGACACACATATATTACCACTACTCTCAAAATATTACTAGACTATTACCTCTGTAGCTATTATATCACCCCTTTATTACCTTGTTTTCACTGAGCTATAATGTAAAAATGCTGCTAAATAATGTATCAGAAGAACTGGAAAAAGTATATGATATATATGTATATGTCACCAGCCTGTTTTCAAGCCTCCAGTTTGACAATAAGTTGATAAACTGGCTGGATTCAAACCCTGTAGTGGCCTTCGTGTGCCCATAAAACAGCCGTAAAAGCACCCTTGAGCAAGACACTGAGCCCCGACCTCATCACTTACAAGTACAGGAAATACAGGTGAACGTCTAAAATGCAAATATTCGCCCATCAGTCTGTAGATAATAAAGCCAGAATGCTGTATGTCTCATAGACTAACATGCATCTTTCACACGTGCTTGCACACACACCCACACACATTCGGCTGAACTCATCATCTTGACAGAAGGGGACTGCTCTCACCTGTCAGCACGATTACCGTCTCCATGGCAACTGTGACACGTGTGCCCCCCTGATCTGATCTGTGATCTGATAGGATTCGTGTAGTGAGAGTGTTTGTCCTATGTTACAGTGAATCAATAATTTGGGGGAGTTTGGACCGTTGATTGGACAAAACAAACTTGTTGAAGACATCAGTTTGAGCTTAAGGAAATTGTTTTGGCAGTATTCAGTATTTTCGGACATGAAATGAACCAAACGAGGAGTTTAACTTAAATGTGTTATAAGTTGTCCCTCCTGTGTCTCTATTTATCTTGAATGTGGTATTGATTTAGTGGCAAACAATATCCTTTGATCCACTAAGGTAGCCATTTTGACTCATATACTGTAGCCATTTTGGGAAAGTATTTAAGATCCACTAGTACTGACGTTTTTACATTATTTTGGGTCTTTTGTGCCACTGTAGTCAGCCTCCCCTCTGATCTGAATCCACCTCATCGTCTTCGCCTGTTCTCTTCTACTGACGATCATCTTAGTCACTATTGTTTCATCTGTGTGGTCCTTCTTTCCATAAATATATATAAACACGTGTGTTGAATCAAATGAATCACTCGCTGGTTCTGATTTTTTTGCCACCTACTCCTCCTCTCTCACTGTATCCTCTCCGCCGACTAATCCTCCCTTCTTCCTCTTTCATGACACGTCTCTCTTTCCGTCTCTGCCTCAAGTCTGTAATTTTCCGTCTTGTTATATTTATGTTGACGTTGTCTCTGCGAGGATATTGTGGGAAGATAGACGCATCATAAGGGGGTTGGTGTGTGCATGCAGGGTGTCACATCTTGTCAAAATCTTGCAGCGCTTCTCCTCACAGTCGCGCTGCAGTGTTCGTTTTTGTTAAATCCAACACCACAATTATAGTTTCCACTCGGGCTCAACTGATATTAACTTTTAATGATTGATATTGATATTGCTGTATCAAAGTTACCTCTGTTTGTAGATACTTGGCAGTGCTGATATATTCAATTTCATATTTAGCATAGTTATCAGAAAATTAAGCAATTATCTTGATTATTTATGACTGTGTTATTTCAGTTTTTTTTAGAGTTGTATACGTTATTCTGCTCTCCAAGAAACATTTTTTATAATTTCTGGTAAAATAGACAATAAATGGACCGTGAAATCAATCTATTTTGCTATTTAAATCATCAAAATAAACAGAACTGCTCACAATATCTAGCAAAGCGATTATCATTTCAGGCATAATCCTTCAAACTCAGCTGTCACACCTTCTCTCCATCTAATTTGTTCCCAACTTCTCAGCTCCTCCACCTGACACCTCCGTCACTGCTGCTTCCTTTCCTTCTTTCACACCTCCTGTCATCGGTTTCTTCCTCTGATTAGCTTTCCCTCTGGATTTATCACGTCTTATTATCCCTTTCACTGATAGCGGCTTATCTCTCTTTCTCTTTATCCTGAACAGAGATGACAGTCTTTGCCTTTCCAAAACCAAAAACCCAAAAACAAGAGTGTGAGGAACGGATTCATCTGTGTGTTCGTCTGCTGTAAACTGTTAGCATGTCCGACTACTGTAACCTAACCAAGTGCTACTCCAATGTTACTTCCAAGGCCAAGGAGCTTTTCGTTAGCTAACAAAACATTAAGATAAGAAAAAGCCACACTAACAATAGCACATCCAATGAGTTGTATTTCCTCACTGTGTGGAAGCTGGTCCTGGATACGACTATAATGCTAGCGGCTCACTCCTGCTCTTTATTAGATTTGGGGAAGTTTACACTCCAGCAACCACGGCCAACCTTGTTAACCGAGACAGCACTCACTCGCCTTTTCTCTTGTAACATTAAAAAGGGAAAACTATGAACACTATAAAACAGAAATCTAACCACTATCTTGCATGTCCAAGTATTGGCGAAGCAGCCAAATAGAGTGAAATAACAGTTAATCTTACATTTTTTCTTATCAAACTAAATACTAAATACT
Organism: Macquaria ambigua; assembly: GCA_008360985.2. Classification (NCBI taxonomy): domain Eukaryota; kingdom Metazoa; phylum Chordata; class Actinopteri; order Centrarchiformes; family Percichthyidae; genus Macquaria; species Macquaria ambigua. The sequence goes on along the minus strand of VMKM01001777.1, from coordinate 22,816 downwards.
AGGACTAGCTAGCTCTACCCTGCAAAACAATGACAATGCTGTTTCTGTATTTCCATATCTTCTACCCATGTGGATCATCAAGCACGCCGCCCCTTTTCCTGGAGCATGCAGCTTTAGCCTCAGTCTTTTTTAGCATGATATCATGCATGTAATGATCAAGTGCATATTTAAGACATCTTTTACAAGATTCTCGTTTTAAGAAAGTCAGCTGGAGATGCCGTTTTCAACCGACTCTTGGAGCTAACGTCATTACAGCCAGCCAAACTGACGGTCGCCGGTTAGAAATGAGAAGTCTGTTTTTGTCTACCTCTGTCTGAAATCAAGGACTCACTGTTTGAAAGATTACTAAGTATTTTGAAGGGTAAATCTGCCACCATTATCACTGTAAACTGAATATGTGCCGTGCGAGAATGGAAAGCTTGACAGGTGTAGCAGCAGTACTAATGTAGTACTACTGTATGTGTATTGTACTTGGCAAATCAATTGCATCTGATCTTTATCTTCCCCTCCATTTTGCAACCTCTGCAGGTCCATCACCAGGGCTTACTACCGTAACTCTGTGGGCGGGCTCCTCCTGTTCGACATCACCAACCGCCGCTCCTTCCAGAACGTCCACGATTGGCTGGAGGAGGCGCGCAGCCACGTCCAGCCGCACAGCATCGTCTTCCTATTGGTGGGGCACAAGTGTGACCTGGAGGCACAGCGCCAGGTGTGTACAGTGTAAAAGTGAATGGAAATGTGAGCACAACAATATTTAATAAGGCTTTGTTGAGTTAGGATTTGTTGCTGGGGATAGTGGCTGTATTTAATGTTATGTAATATACAATTTAGTAAAGTCTGCAGCATTAAAAATAACCCTTTTGTTCACATTTAGATCAGCAAACATTTGGATCAGAGGCGAGTCGTCATTGTTTGTTTAAGTCTCTTGGGGCAGCTGCAAGACAGAAAGCAAAAATATCACCACTGAAATTTAGACATTAAAGGATGACACTGCAGTATGTTCGCACAACAGTGTGTCTACAATGCTGCAGGAGCAGGATTAAAATCAAATCAAGCAGGAAATTATGTAAGGTTTCCCGTCTGATCTTGATCTGTTCACTCTCATCGCTTAATGTTGAACTAGAAGGCTCATTTACTGGCCACTTCACAAACATCTCAAACTAGTAAGTGATGCTAGAATCAGCGCAGATGATTTGATGTTCTTGTTCAGTCTTGTGTGATTTGGTTGAGTTGCCAAAAGATCTTTATCAATGTCTGAGTGTGCAGTCTGGCTTATATCAGCATAACCAAAATGCAGATTGAGACACTATCTTGAGCACTATCTCTATCCTGCCCCGGACGCATCCAACCAATGAACTTTTAGTGATGCATTTTGGTTTGCTTGAATGTTTTTCTGATTGAAAAGAATCTGAATCGAGGGGAAAACATAAAAAGTTTACCAACTCATCCACTGATTGATACCAGAGCAAACAAACTATAGGTGTGAAAGTGCGCTTAGTTATTGCATTTAGTTCCTGGCGCTCCTTAGTTCCTGGGACTGTTCGGTTAAAAAACAGTTGATCTGGATTCAAGACCTCCGAACTTCTCCTGTAGTTCTCAGAGAGAGTGATACTTCTACTCTTGACTGCCCAGTTCCCACATGGAGAAGTTTCATCTCATCTCATTTGATCTTTCAGGTGACCCGCCAGGAAGCAGAGAAGCTGGCGGGGGCGTACGGGATGCGCTACGTCGAGACGTCGGCCCGTGACGCCATCAACGTGGAGCACGCCTTCACCGAGCTGACCAGAGACATCTTCGCCTTGGTGCGGTCTGGCGATATCACAATCCAGGAGGGCTGGGAGGGCGTGAAGAGCGGGTTTGTCCCCAATGTGGTTCACTCCTCGGAGGAAGTGACCAAGAGTGACCGCCGCTGTCTATGTTGATCTGGGAAGAGTTTTGGGACTGATGGTGAAAAGAGGAGGGATCCAGGAAGGACTCAGAGGGGAGTGGCTGACGGACTGAGGTGTCAGCCCTCTGACTGAAACTGTTGGTAACCCTCTGCTGTTGTTTCCTCATACTGGATACAGAACACCTTGAACCTGGGCCGATAGCTGAAGGGTTGTGCCCATTTCCGTATACCTTTTATTTCTCGGAGAGGAAGGATCACAGATGCTTATTTACTTGCGAGGGCTCCCATGATTCAATTCCTTTAGTTTTGGTTTGGGCTTCTTGCCTGAAAATCCCTCCCTGAAAGTCTTAGAAAGGCCTTAGAAAGAGGATCCATTTTGGTTCCTCGCCAAAATACGATGAAACTCTTGACTTGTTTAATCTTTCTTTCTGCCATCATCTCTTCCTTCGCCTCTCCTCCAACTCCTTCTTAATCTTCTCCTCTCCTCCAATATGCAATTACATGATCACATACGTAACGATCACTTTTACGTTGGTGTCCAACATCCTCCTAGCACATATCATTCGAAAAAGGTTTAGTCAGCACGGTTAGATTCAACCTCCCTCTTTAACAAGAGTTGTGTTTCTCGTTGTGCTGACGTTTTGCTCCATATTCCACTATCAGAGCTCAATGGAGGAGTCCTGGAGGTCCTAAATATAACGGGGGAAGACCGATTTCCTTCCAGGAGCTGTGATTTTGTTTCCAGAGACCATATTATTTCTCTTTGGAGCAATTTAGGCCTCCAGTGAGCTCAATGACATTGACCAGATGGTTATATCCACTATCATTCTGCTAATATCGCACTATAACAAACAGAACATCATCACCCATCCAGTTCCTAATGGAATCCTTAAGCAGGAAGAGACAACGTGTACAGCTTAACTGACCGAGGTGGACTTGTTGGACTAGCACAACAACTCCTAACTGTCTGCCTTTAACTGGGGATTTGTTAAGGTGGACCAATAGGAACAGCCAAGTCCACCTTTACTGTGGAGCCTCATTTGGGACTTTTGAATGGCACTAAACAAGCTGGAGATCATTTATTTCTTGAAAGCAAAGCAAACAGACAGGGACCAGACCACGGACTCTACAAAAGAACCACATTATCCACAATGCACGAATACGGACAATATAATCATGCAAAGAAAGGAGTTCAACTGGCAGGCATTGAATCAAGCCAACACAGATACAGGCACGGGGAAACTACAAGGTAAAAGCTTGTTCCGAGCAAGTGGTTTATATGCCTTTTTTATGTGTGTGTGCAAGTGTAATATCTCATCAAACTTTTATTTTCATTTTAATACACTCCAATGCTACAGGTTGATGTAACCATCATAGTTACTTGGGAATTTTCTGCAGTTCAAGGACAAAACTTACACTTCATGCCTTGGAAGTGGGTTTTAGATGGATTCCTAGCCAGATGTTAAGGTGTAAATGCATCTGTCTTGGGGAGACATACACTCAGTTGCCAGTGTATTAAGTAAACCTGGCTAAAACTAATGCAGTCTAATGCAACAGTACTGCAATAAATCCTCCTTCAATCGTCATTTTCTGCCCAATGTGGTTCTGTGTGAATTTACCTTTTAAGTAGGCATTTATGTTTTCACACTTTCACTGAAGATGTCAGGCCAGTTAATGACGTTACTTTAAACCCTGAGGAAAATCAGAGGCAGTAAATTGTACTGTTACATTGGCTTGCACACGTACATGCAGCGGGGGAAAACATAGAAAATGTCATATAAAGGTGTTTTCAAGGAACATCAGAAACCATGTGAGTTGGCAGGCGACTTGTTTGCTTGACAGCTAACACCAGTAATCTACCAGTAGACTCCCGTTCAAACTACATATTCTTATGAGATTAGCGCTGGACCAAATATATTCATCTGTTTTATGTTTTTGTCAGCAACATCAACCTACATATAACTGACAAGGAACAGAGAGACGTTTAGCATTGTTAGCAATTAAATGTACCTTACCTTATCTACCTTAAGTACCTGGATAGTTTGGTGTAGATCTATATTTCTATACACCTTTTTTTTTTTTTTTTTGCAGAATCCTTATTTAAGCAATTTTGTCTTTTGATTAGCATTTAATTGTTCAACTCTTTTTGACCCTTAATCTGATACACAATCCCAAATGAATGCCTATGTTGATCCTTGCTATTATCTCTGCTATATTTCTTTTTTTAATTATTTTATCCAATGTCTTTCTCCCTGCACTTCATTTTCTCACATTGTATGCCTTCTTTTAACAAGTGTCCAAAGAGTTCTGCTTGTGTTATCTTATTTTTACATGAATGTATCAGTAGGGGAAAAGGTGAGATTTTACACCAAGTTGTCATACAAGAAATGTGTGAATGAGAAACATTTCCAGTCAATGCGACACACCTTACAAAAGCTTCGACAAAGGTGACCTACATGTTTTGAGACTTGATTGAAATAATTCAAATGACAGTCCATTTCCACTGCATTATTCCTTACTGAAATGAGTGAAATGTTGCCAGACAGAAAAGATTGATCTGCAAAAATCCTTCCAGGAATAATAATAATAAAAAAAAGCCTGAGTTCTCCCTGATGCGTGTGTTTTTGCAAATTCGACACTGAGCGTTATGTTTTATCCCACAACCGCTTTAAAAGACAGTGTTTTCTCTCTGTTTTCCTTTCTCTGCTTGCTGTATCATCACCAGTGCTTTCTGCTGAAACACTTTTAAAACGTTCCCATGTGGATCAGAAGGTCTGTGTGGGTCGGTGTGGATGCAGTCTCCCCTGTGTGTGCATCTCCTCCTTATGGGCTGCCAAGACTCTTTTACCAGATGTCAGCCAGCTGGTAGATCTGCTCTGCTGTACAGCACCCAGTTGGATATCTCTAAGCTCTGTAATATCTTGCTTTCACTCTGAAATATTGTCTTAAAGGAAAATAGTAGTTCCACATAAATGGGGAAATATGCTAATTCGCTTTCTTGCTGAGAGTTAGATGAGAATATCAATACCACTCTCATGTCTGTACGATACATATGAAGCCACAGCCAGCAGGCGGCTAGCTTATCTTAGCATAAGGACTGGAAACAGGGGCTCTGTCCAAAGGTAACAAAATCTGGCTACCAGCACCTCTAATGCTCACTAACACATTAAATCTCGTTTGTTTAATCCGTACAAAAAAAACGTAGTTTTATGGAGGGTTATATGCCGGATTATTTCTTGGCCGTGGGAAGTAGCGGAGTCTCCGCTGGTTGCCTGGCAACCTAACGGTCACAACAAGACTTCATAAGCCCCCCGTAAAACCACAAATTGTCGGTTTTACACTTTGTTTTTTGTACAGATTAAACAGACAAGATATAACATGTTAATTAGTGAGCTTTAGAGGTGCTGGTAGGTGGATTTTGTTACCTTAGGACAGAGCTAGGCTAGCTGTTTCCCCCTTTAGTCTTTATGCTAAGCTAAGCTAACAAGCTGTGGGCTGTAGCTTAATTTTTACAGTTATTTAAGTAAAGATATGAGAGTGGTATCGATCTTCTCATCTAACTCTCAGCAAGAAAGCGAATAAGGGTAGTTCCCAAAATGTTGAACTATTCATTTAAGTAGCTACAATAAAAACGTCTCTAAAATGCCATGTTTGGAATTTACTTTTCTACTTCCTCCGAACAAATGTTTTGCTCCCTTATTCATTTTTAGTTCCCTGCCAATCATTTTTTCACATTCTCTTACTATAATGTTTGTCTTTCCATAATATACTTTATTCCCTTTGATTCACAGACGATGAATTTTTGAAATGACACTGAGTTGTCATACAAGAAATGTCCTGGTTTTCCAGGACAGCAACTTTATTTTTCTATTGACCAAACCTAGGCAAAATTATAATAATAATAACTTTACGTGAAAATGTATTTACTTTAAACCTGCTGAAGGCTTGGTTTGCTTTGCAGAAACATTAAACCCTCATGAAGCTTGTCACATCTAAATAGTTTTAAAATGTTGCCCACGTTAGGAGAGCAGACAGTTTATTGGTGGTTCACTGTTTAAAAGAATGTGTCTTTTAGTCACATATTAAAAATGACAGATCTGTGTTGCTTTCTGGCAAAAAGATGTCAATCAAGCGACACATCTTATGTCTCTATTTTGTGCTGAAAAGTGTCACAAATGTGTAATATGGACTGAATACACGTCCTTTTTAAGAGTAAAATAGCCAAGTCAGGTCTAATCCTGAAGCTACCGAGCTTAGAGAGCATCCAGCTGACTCCAGTAGAACACAATTCAATTAGTGTGTGAAATAAACAGCAAGCAATTAAACCCTGAAAACGCAGGAAAGAAGAGACTTCGCTAATGGCCAATCAGCTGCTAAAGGTCTGGAAGTGACTGTTAATGTTTTTGGCTTAAAGCGAATTAGTTTCCTTCCCAGACTCCAATGCAGAGTCTTCAGTAAGTCACATGACGTTACTGAACTTGAAAGCAGCAGTTTTGGCAGACTCGGCTGTCCACTCTTCAATCTGAGGCTTGGCTCGGTGCGAACAAAGATGTGGAAATTCAGAGTTGCTGACAAAGTCACCTCAGGACACCATGAGGGAAGAAGGGCACATTGAAGGAATCACACTCGTATGATGGAAAGCAGTTCCACGTTTGACAGCAAAGCAATCTGCTTTTTGGCTTGTTTCCAGAGAAACGTACAGGGTGATTTACTGGCACTCTGCGCCGTCCTCTGCCGGGATCCTTGGAAGCGTTTGGTTTCATTAAGGCTGCTTTCACACACAGAATGCATAAGACTGCTGGACTCAGTAAAGAGGTCGCTATCAACAAAACTGCACCCTCACACAAGCTGAAAATAGGGTTCTATTGTAATTCTTTGTTACAAATTTATGTTTGAAGGAACATATTTGGGAAATACACTTGCTCACTTTTAAACTGGGGCTAATCTGTACAATCACTATGAAGCTACAGACAGCAGGCAGTTAGCTTAGCTTAGCATGAAGACTGAAAAAAGGGGGAAACAGCTAGCGTAGCTCAGCCAAAAGGTAACAAAATCCACCTACCAGCACGTCTAAAGCTCACTATTTAAGATTCCAGGAAGTAACAGTTTTAACTTGTTTTTACACTTTGGTTTTTGTACGGATTAAACAAACATATAACATGTTAATTAGTGAGCTTTAGAGGTGCTGATTGGAAAGAGACAGGCTAGCTATTCCCCCACTTCCAGTCTGTATGCTAAGCTAATCTACCAGACTGCTAAAGCTTCATATTTACCCTACATATTTGTGAAGGGTGTCCATTTTCTCATCTAACTCTCCCCAAGAAAGCCAATAAGCGTATTTCCCAAAATGGAAAGACAAACTGTCAAATTCCTTTAAGTTTCATCATTCCTTTGCACCTTTGGCCATGAATAATCTCCTTGATGTATCTGCAGTGGAACCTGAGGCAGATGGGGAATTAATCTTCATATTTTGGTGACATTTCTGGGTGTGACCAACAAGCTTGACTACCTGCCAAAATAATATGGAGGCCTAATTTTATTCCAATAAACAGATAATATTGAGAAGGGTAAAAGTGGGGATTTAGCGACACATCATACACCTCAAGACTTTCCAATTTGCCCTATTCTTTGACCTTGCACACACACATTGTTTACGGTCAAAGAAAAACCTACTGATTCTGACAAAAGTAGTGTAGGAAATAAATATGACACTCTGACAGGCAACCTGTCATCAGTGTTTCAGTCCTGCATTCAAAAGCATGTGTCTATTTCCTGCCCTCAGTGTAACCCTTCTTCTCACAGGAGCCGTGGTGCAACAGAAAAGATGTTTCACTTGTTCTTTTTCAACCCTCTGAGCTGTACAGACAATACTGTATATCACTGTCCTTGACTCTGCTGGGTTAAAGCTGACAGTGCCTCTTCCTCTACTCTAGTTCTCTCTCACCAAACTGAAATGTACTAAAAAATTAAATAAAATGTGACTGGAAAAATAAACCTATTCTCACTGCTATTTTTTACACAAAGTGTAAGGGGGCTTGAACACCCACCACAGATTCAAAATAGTAAAACTTACTCTGAATTACATAGTTAAACCAATTAGGCAACATGATTCTGCAAGTACTTGTTATGGTGTATTTCTTGACTGTAGTATTGGTATTTTACTTGTGTAAAGGATCTGAGTACTTCCTCTAAAACCGTATGAGGAGGTTATGCGCAGTGGTAAGTAAAACTTTGAGGTACTTGTACTTCACTTGAGTATTTCCATCCATGTTTGGAAGAGAATATGTGTGTGTGTGTGTGTGTATATATATATATAACATAATATTCTATATTTATTTATTTATTTCCTGTGTTAAGTTTTGGGCCACAATACATCCTTTAACACTTGTGTGTGTGTGTGTCAATAGATTTTATCATGCCCCAATCCAAATAAATCTTGTCATTAGAATAGAAATGAGTTCCAGATGTGAAACAGCATCTTTTGAATTAAAACAGCAATTGCTTGGCAAATAAACATTTAACAGAGGACAAAATAAATACAGTCCTATCTAACTCTAAATTAACCATACCTGCCAATTCAAGTAATTACTTAGCACTTAATTTAGACCTAGATTAAAAATAGACACCCATATATATTTGTTATTATTTTATTGAGTCTTAAATAGTGATTAAATGCCAATTTCATTGTACTCCTCTTGTTAGCGCGATACTCAAACAGGTCACTAGATGGTGCATAGAGCCTGGGAGGAACCTAAAGCCCCTTTAGACTCTAAGGGGTTTTAGGTTAGAGGACAGCGTTGCAGAATAAATCCTGCAGTCCAGCAAAATGCAAGCAAACGTTTTCTGCCTTTGTTTCTACATACAGGTGGGTTAATATTCCTATAAATCACATGCATGTACCACAGTATGAGGTATAAGGTATAACTGTGAAGCTTTCAGAACAGCTCACCGGTGTCAGAAAAGCTCACAAGGTCAGTTAACAGTTAAATCCCGGTGAGTTCATGAAGGTATCCACGCTGTGCCAGCTGTGCGTAATATTACGCATAGTTTTGGAGAGGTGTGAGTGCATGTCTATTGAGTTTGTCTGAGTATCAAACACAAGTGAAAATGATTTACTGAAAACGTGGAGCTTCTGCCTGTTTTATCTATTTATTTGTTAACATTTATTTAGTTCCTCGTTGTGCGCCCAGACATGTTTGCCTGTAATCGGAGAAGATCACCACCTTTTAACAACATTTCTTATTTTTTTCCGCTGAGAATGAAAAATAGTGCATGGCTCCAGGCCCGGTTCTAGACTGCTTTGATTGGGGGGGCAGTAAGAGATGTTGACTGGCCCCAGGGATGACATTTTCTGTCGGTCAACCCAAACGTTAATATCGCCATGGTTCCATCAGCAAAAGTCTAATGGGATTCTTCCTCTGGATTGATGCAGAAAACAAATTCTGTGGCCAACAAAGGCTTGATGGCACTTACAGGTAGCCTAATGTTCAACAAGATAATCTAACAGTGGTAGTGATGTGTCGATCATGAGCATATCGTTCATTGAACTACTCTTTTGATACTTTTGATATGGAAGTCATTGGTTAAATATTCCCAATGGAGGCAAGGCACTTGTATGTGTAACGAGGTACACATAAGAGTTTGCCGAAAAACCTCAGTCCGTTTTCTGACAACTTGCCAGACAATCATAGTTTATTCCAACCTTCGTTCATATCCTATATATATAACATAATATTCTATATTTATTTATTTATTTCCTGTTTTACGTTTTGGGCCACAATACATCCTTTAACACTTGTGTGTGTGTGTGTGCGTGTATATATACTGTGTGTATATATATATATATATGAAGAAATACTATACAAAATGGGGAAAGAAATCTATGATATATATTTTTCAAGATAGATGCATCAGTATTAACAATCAAATATGTAATGTATCAGTCACAGGGACATTTCACTGCAGAAGGAGTACTTTTACTTTGATAGTTTAGGTACATTTTACTGATAATACTTCTGTACCTGTACTTAAGTAACATTTTTAATGCAGGACCTTTACTTGTAACAGAGTATGTTTGCACTGTTGTATTGGTACTTGGATCTGAGTACTTCTTCCACCACTTGTCATGTCTGGGATGCTGGTGTCTACTAATTATTTTTAGTTTTACGTATTTAAGGTTTTTTTTGTATTTTGTTTGGAAGAGAGAGAGAGAGAGAGAGAGAGTGTGTGTGTGTGTGTGTGTGTGTGTGTGTGTGTGTGAGACATCATAGTGGGGTTCTAGAATCTATGACACATCAAAGGCACATACAAACATATAAAACATCTGTGGGCACATAGTTTCCCACATTCAGAATTGGATCTCACACCAGAGACTACTGAACTACTGAAGACTAGTACGTATCCTAGAAAATGGAAGAACCACAAACAAGTGCCGTGTCTGAAAAAGACACACCAGAGATAATCCAAGAGAAGGAAAACAACTCCGAGGTCACCGTGGACCATCCTCAAGCATCTACGGAGACTGCTGATCCGCCTGCCTCTGGTTGTGAGTCTACAGCCGAGGCAGAGAGCGAGAACCAGCTCCGGCTGTTTGTTACCGTGCTGACCACGAGAGTGTTGACCAAGTGTCACGCTCTCCAGAACCGCAGCCAGGAAGAGTGGGTCACCCACATCAAGAGACTGGTGAACCAGACGATGGAGGGACTCGCTATCACTGAAGGCTTCTGCCCAGACGTGAAGAGCACCAAGAAAGTCTGCAAGGCTGTGGTGAAAGACCTGCAGAAGAAGTTCTGCGGTAGGCGCCTGCTGGAGTCTGTAATATTACTGCAGGATCCAGTCGTGGACGCAGCCATCGTCCAGTCATTGCAGGCTCACATCAAAGACTTGTCTGCTCGGCTCACAAAGAAAGCTGCCCCCAGCAAAATCTGGAAGCGTGTGCTTCAGGTCATCGCTATGGCCCTAGGTTTACTGGCCATCTTCACCTTAATGGCACTCATCCCATAAAGCAGCACACCAGCAGCTGCAGGTGGAGGAGGTTTGCAGCGTTGCAGCAATGTTCACTGTCAGAAGTCTACAGAGCCGCACAGTGGCTCAGTGGTTAACACTGTGGCCTCACAGTATCAACGTCAGGGTCACACTGACCCCTGTGTCAGCGTGGGTTTACTCCGGGTGCTCTGGTTTCTTCCCACACTCCCAATTTGGACAATAAAATGTTTAATTGTATTTGTGATATCTGAGGAACTTGTTCTTAAATTAGAGTTATAAGGCAGACAAAAAATCATATATATATAACATAATATTCTATATTTATTTCCTGTGTTAAGTTTTGGGCCACAATACATCCTTTAACACTTGTGTGTGTGTGTGTCAATAGATGTTATCATGCCCCAATCCAAATAAATCTTGTCATTAGAATAGAAATGAGTTCCAGATGTGAAACAGCATCTTTTGAATTAAAACAGCAATTGCTTGGCAAATAAACATTTAACAGAGGACAAAATAAAAAAAATAGACACCCATATATATTTGTTATTATTTTATTGAGTCTTAAATAGTGATTAAATGCCAATTTCATTGTACTCCTCTTGTTAGCGCGATACTCAAACAGGTCACTAGATGGCGCATAGAGCCTCGGTATACTTGGATTAAGACGTGCGCACAAATTAACCAAAACATAGTAACGAATTAATCAAAACATCGTAACGAATTATATCTTGCGCGCACAAATTAACCAAAACGTGGTAACGAATTAATCAAAACGTGGGAATGAACTGTATTTCGTGCGCACGCAATAGTATTTCGAGCGCTCAATGTAGTAAAATGTGGCCTCGATATATGTACATGTATTTTTTCTCTCTATGGCCACTCCGGGGCTCCGTAATTTCCTATGTTAAGGAAGCAGAATAAATCCTGCAGTCGAGCTGAACGCAAGCTTAAGTCTTCTGCCTCTTTGTTTCTACATACAGCTGCAGGGTTTATGAACACACCCGTCCTTGACACCAACCAGGACAAGGGGGAGTAACACTAGCCGTGAGAGTGTTGTCATGTTCTCCAGAACCACAACCAGGAAGAGTGGGTTCACCCACACCAAGAAACTGGTAAACCAGACGATGGAGGGACTCGCTATCACTGAAGGCTTCTGTCCAGACGTGAAGAGCACCAAGAAAGTCTGCAAGGCTGTGGTGAAAGACCTGCAGAAGTTCTGCGATAGGGGCCTGGAGTGTGTAATAGTGTTGCAGCCATTGTCCAGTCTTTGCAGGCTCACATCAAAGATTTATCTGCTCGGTTCGCAGAGAAAGCTGCCCCCGCACTGTCTGAAAGGATGCGGTCTACGTCCTCACTTTGGTCGCAGGTTTACTGGTCGACCCCCTTTTCATTGCATTCATCCCATAAAGTAGCACACCAGCAGCTGCAGGTGGAGGAGGTTTGCAGCGTTGCAGCAATGTCCGTTGTCACTCCCAATTTGGACAATAAAATGTTTCATTGTATTTGTGATATTTGAGGAACTTGTTCTTAGAGTTATAAGGCAGACAATGTGGATTAGCTGACACACACACACACACATCCAAAAAGTTTAATTTGATAAATTGCTAATTTGTTGGGAAAATTGCAATATCATAGCGTGGTTGTCTTGATTATGTCTATGGGGGACAGTTTTTAACTAACTGTACATATTTATTTTTTATAACAATTTTTCATCTTACTGTCAGTTCTCTATTTTCTATGTATACGCTATGTTGTGCTGTAGTTCCACACATTACCACTGGGTGGAAGCACTGAGGACACTAAGAAGTACAGGTTTGAGAAATTGCAACCCATCAGCTGATCTGCTTAAAAGAACAGAGAAGCAGCTTCCTGTACAGGTACATCTGCACAAATACAGTAACAGTTAAAATGCCTTACAGTGTTTCCTCTAACTAGCTGCTTATTTGGGCTTCTCTGTCCAAAGTTTGAACCTGGAAGAGGACAAGACGAATGAAAGGAAAATCACAAGGAAGTCACATTTTCACATTTTAGACAAAAAGCTGCAGGAGAAAGAGCATAGGAAAACAATCTTCAGTATTTCAGCAATATGTAATACAGCTGTGGTACAACTTATTTTTAACTGTAGGATAATCTTGTGGGAACCGTCTACGGAGGACCATAGGTGTCACGAAAATAACTAAAGCATTTAGTTAATTATTTATGGATTCATTCATTAATTTGTAAAATCTTTAAGTCCTGTAATTGGACAATAAAAAAGGAATTAATAAAATGTACAAATTATCCATAGAGCAAATTACTAAGCACTTCATTAATTGACATTTAAATTAGCAATAAAATGAATTATAAAAATAATTTACAAATTAATAAATGAATCCATCAATAAACTGGGATTTATAAAACAACATAAAAGTCAATATGTAATTTTTGTAATTTAGTCTATGGATTCATTTATTTGTAAAATCTTTTATCACTTCCTGTTTTTATTTTCCAATTAGATATCTATTAATGAAATGCCATATAATTAATATTTTCATGACACATGACAAATGCGGATACTGTAAATAGGTGTTGTATTTAATGTACTGTTATTGTAACCTGAAGAAGAATGACCACACAGAGCACCAGGTCAAGGTCTCGTCTCTTTGCCCAAATGTTCTTCTTTTACTTCATTCATTGTTTAATGAATACAGTGAGAGACAAATAAATACAGACAGAACAGCGGCTAAAAGGGGAGGAGGAGGAGGAGGAGAAAGAGGAGAAGGAAAACCAGAGAGGAGAGGAAGAGATGGTTCGAGTGTGGAAAGTCAAGGGGGCAGAGGAGGAGGTTTGGAGCAGGACTACAGTGGATCCTTCTGAATTAAAAGTCCTGTAGTGAGTGAAAACTTGAGCCACAAAGGAGAACTCGCTTTATTCTGTATTCTTCTTCTTCTGTTGTGATCTTTGTCATCCTACAAGCCTGCTTCTACTGAGTATAATGACAACTGGGTGCGCTTCAAGAACTAACAACTCAAGTAAAAGTCTCGTCATTGCACAAAACTGAAGTGCAGTAAGGAGTAAGGAGGGAAAATGCAGGGAAGAAAAGACGATGCGAGAGAACCCTCACTCACAATCTGCCAAAGATAACAGGAACATACTTAAATCATCAAAAAGAATACAAAAATTGCCTCGTTGCCTTTGGTTTTTTTGTTCGTTTTTACTTGAAAAAATACTTTTAAAAAGTAACAAATCAACAGAAAACAGTAGTGGTGGAAGTTTGAGCTTGACGTAATAGATGGCATATCCAAAATCTAACAGAATTATCAAGTGTGCACACATTCATTAAGCATACTTAAACTTCTAGAGATATTTTAAACATGCCCTCTTATCTGCCAAGATCTGGGGTGAACATACACATGACTTGGGGGTTGGGGGTTTGTTTTTTATTGACTACGGAGAAGATAGTTAGCAGAAGGGGGTTGTGGACGCCATCCTGTCGGTATTAAGACTTGTCTGCTGATTTGAGGAGGTTTTCTTTGCTCCTTCTCTTCACGTCCCAGTTATAGACTCGTGCCATGTCTGAGGGGAGCAGTGAGTTAAAGGAACAGCAGCAGCAGAGCGACAGCAGGATTGTGGATCTTTAATGGTGACCTGATTATACACAAGTAGGCATCAACAAACCCGCCTTTCTCTTCTTATACTGATTTACAGTCTAGAATGATTTATACAAATGCAATACCAAGAGTTCAGCCAGCAGATGTCGCCATTTTCGACTGCATGAAATGCTCCGAAACAATAAAGCATTTTCAACACAATTGCTTTATAGTGATTCAGTGCGTCAGAAAGCTTTGTGCCCCCCCATCACTGAGGAAAATAATAACAATGAGGCAGAACTTTCTATCACTTTGAATCAGCAGTGAGCCCAGTTTGGGTGGACTGCATAGTGGAAGGATACTGACTTCGGTGGTGGTGAACTGGTCTCGCAGGAAATCCAGATCGTCCTCGAGTGTCTCTAGGTTACGCGATGCTGTGGATAGGTTCTTCTCTAGGAGAGCCTGGGCTTCATCAATGTCGTACTCTAACATGACGTTAGCCTTTTGAAAGGGGTGAAGGATGTAAAGAGGACTCAAGTTATGACCTTTACCCCCATGACAGCACTTGGTTTCATATAAATGACTAGTAAAACTGTGAAGTTTAAAGCCTTCTGAGATCAAGATGACAACCGACCGTTACTTCATTCTTAAATTTACCTTAAGTAGTAGTGAAGTAACTTTATAACTTCTGCCAAAATACCCCATGCTTGTCTTGTACTTATTAGACATTATAGGCATTGGTTTTGTGATGAAAGACTACACACACACACACACACACACACACTTTAATCTGAGCTCTACTTACCCCTAACCATAGGCAGACTTTGTTGGTGGGCGGTACTGAGGCCTTGCAGTAAACATTGTCAGCCAATAGGAAGTGTGTTTCCATGGGCTCTGTGGTCTCCTGGGAAAAGAAAACATTACAGCAAACCGGTCAAAAGGCCTCCAGCGTTAATTGTTCAATCACACCGATTTGAGTTTTCTTTCTGCCTTTTTTTGAGACATTTTATTCTATTTTCTAACACACGGCTTGTGGGTACAGGAAGGTGATAGAGAACGCCTAGCTGAAGAGGAAAAAGCAGAATCTCTGCAGTTTTGCATGATATAAATTCATACATCAATGCATGTGTCATTATACACTCTATAATGTAAGTGAAATGACGAATAAAGTTGCATGCATTTGTGTTGAAATTATACCTTTTGTTAAACAGCTAATTTAAAAGTGTGCACTCAGAAATGTTGCCGTCTTGGGTGTAATTCTTTCTGTGGATAAACCTACGAATGAATTAATTATTTTATTTTAATTTCTGGTCATTTACACAACAAACCACACCGGCATATCTTACACCGCAATATGCTGATGCCATACAAGTTTGGTACAACTAGCAGACAGGTTTGCTGGTAAACTCCGAAATGTCTGCAAAAACAGATCACAGCCCATTTCCCGTAAAATTTCAAAGTTGGTTAACAAAGACGATACACACCTTTTTCTTCTGCATGTGTCGGAGGATTTCTAGCGTCTGTGTGATTTGTGGGATCTGGCTTTTCAACCTACACGTCAAGAGAAGTAAGAAGTTTTAATCAAGCAAGGAAGACATTCATTAAGTCATTGTTACACAGCAAAATGGCGGAGTGTGTGTTTGTGTATGTCTTTTCAAACTGGCTAAAGAGATATCACAAACATATTTAATAAGTAGAATTATAACTGACAATGATAATATTCTACCACTTGCAAATGACTTAAGGCCCGTGTACACTGTGTGAAAACCCCACGATGTGACTGTTATGACGTCTACAAACCAACCAATCAGAATACGACATGAATACACTGACCTGCACCTACATTTAAATAGATAAATGTTTAAATAGATAAATTCAGTGTCAGTTTATTTTATGGGAGTAGACTAAGAGTAGTCTTTTTGTTGGTGTTACCTGAGTTTCTTTTGAGACAGGTTGAGCTCCATGTATTTATATTTCTGGTACTGTTCGTCCAGCTTCCTCAGTGCTGAATCCGCCGTCTCGTTTCCCGGCTGCTTCATAAAAGAGTCGACATCCTCCTGTAAAATCCAGCAGAGGACAGAGAGAGAGTGCACCGTGAGCCGTGACATTAAAGCCTGACCGGTACTGACCAATATCTGTATTTGAGCCACCAAGATTCAATAACAACATATCAGCTGATGACATAAAATCTTTGATCCTTAAATTTCTTTTTAAAGAATTATTCAATTGTCCAGGAGAAGGAAAAATAAAATTGTCAGTGCTCACTAGTGGACATACTATGTTATTGCAACACTGTGTTTAAATTAACTCAAAACTTATTCCAATTGGCAATTCTTTGCCACTTATCAGCCAACCAATCATCAATACCGGTGAATAATGTGGGCCCAGCCAATGTATCAGTCTGGCTCTACAAGACATCACCACCAGATCAACTTTAGACACCTCAGGTGATAAAATTATTCATTATTTCACAAGAAAAAAAAACCCTCAAATTATGGAGAAGTCCAAATTATCAGAGTTAATTGGCAGGCCAATGGTTCAGAGTCGCAGTTCCTGCAAGATAACAGTATAAAAGCCACTCAAAACTAAAAATGAATAGAAAACAGCAGCTATTAAAGATTTAGGCTGTGACTCACACATTAACGCTCGGTGTGAAATCTGAAAATGACCGTCACCAATATGCTTTTATACTTAATACAAATATAACTTTGTTTTTCTCTGATGACGTGTCTTACCACAGTCTACAGCCACTCTTGTACACGCAAACACCTCAGAAAAAAAACTTCTCATTTCATTTCCTGGCTGGGACACTGAGTCCGAGATCCTCCTTCACATGAGGTGCTCAACTGCTGACAAAATGATTAGTATTGCTTTATTCTATGTGTGACAAGAAATTAATAGACATATCCTACATACACAAAAACGTTTTTTGGGGGGAATAAATACTCTTTAATTATCTTGTGACCCCTCAGATTTATCTTGGGACCCCTTGCTAGGCCCCAACCCTCAACCCTAAACCCGACAAGGGCCAGAAGAGCACCTGTATGATGTTCATTGCATATTATTAGGTTATTAGGTATGCTCCCTATAATGCAACAACCTGCGTGTTTAAACGAGCACAAAATCCAACGTGTACTTGTTACAATGTTAAATTACACCTGACAGTCTGCATGTATTGTTGGACTGTGTTTACCACAGTATTAATAAAAGAGGAGATGAGGAGGAGAGGGGAGGCAGCTAACGCTATTTTAAATGACAGCAAGACATTCATTAGCAAAGCAGCTCACTACTATGTTAATTGGCTAACATGTAGGCAACTAAAATACTTATGAGCCTAAAGAGGAAACGAGGTACACTCAAAATAAGACAGCAGCTAGCACACAGACACTGTAATGCCCATAGATGGACGTGAGCAGCCGCCCAGCCTGCACACACAGCAGGATTAACTGAGTTAGCTCTCTTGCTAACTTAGCTAACTAGCTCGTAGCCAGCATGACGCGCCCACACACGGGCTACAGGTACAAACATGTGTTTTCAACGGTCTAAGCCCATTGTAGACATGTGACAACGTGAGAAATGTCAACGTTTACGCACCACAAACACGGCTTCGGGAATCCCGAGGTGCTTTTTCTTTGTCGCCTGTACGGCATTGCTGTTGTCTATGGTCGCCGCCATCTTGGAGAGAGGCTACTCCTTCCTTCCTTACGTACAAGTCTGGGCGTCAACCGTCTCAAGAGGAGAGCGGAGGCTCGGCTGCCTCTAGTGGCCACAGGCTGCAACTGCTGCCAGTACTGCTACCAGTACTACTGTACTACTACTATAAATACTGCTAAACTTGCTAGAGTATGGTCCTAGTTTTTCGTTTTTGTTCAGTTTCTAGTTGGATTTTAGGTATTTGTTATCTTCCTCTTGGGTGTTCTTGTATTGTTTTGCAGTGGTGGAAAGTAACTAAGTAAATTTACGCAAGTACTGTACTTAAGTACATTGTAGAGGTACTTATACTTTACTTTAATATTTCCATTTTCTGCTACTTTATACTTTTAATCCACTGTAATTCAGAGGCAAATATTGCGCTTTTTACTCGACTACGTTTATTTCATATCTTTAGTTACTAGTTACTGTGCAGATTCAGATTAATAAAACAAAATACAATCACCAAATAAATTATGATGTAATATTATAGGTTAAGATATGATAAGACTTTATTGAACTCAAGCTACCCGGCAGTAGGCCTATATATAGTAAAAAATTAGCTCCACCTTTACCAGCTACAACATTAGTGATGCTTACACATGAATGCATCAATAATTATAATACAATAATATAATATATATCATTCTAAAATGGGCCATTCTGCATAATGAGTACTTTTACTTTTGGTACATTAAGTATATTTTGATGCCAATATTTTTGTACTTTTACTTAAGTATAATTTTGAAAGTAGGACTTTTACTTGTAACAGAGTATTTGTACACCGTGGTATTGCTATTGTTACTTAAGATCTGAGTACTTCTTCCACCGCTGTTGTTTTGAGATCATATGTGTGACTTGGCTGCTCTAACACAGCAATTTCCTTATTGGTATTAAAGGGGGTTGACATTCACATTTGTTCAAGTCTGTCCTGTACACCAAAAGAGTTACAGGTCACTATAACCGTCCCTCCTGTCAATACTGGATCTGAAGAGATCCCTTCCTAACACGATTTACTGTAAGTGGGGGACAAAAGCCACAGTCCTCGTTCTGTGCAAAGAAATCATACAAAAGTTTAGCTGAAGCTAATATGAGACTTCAGCAGCCTGAGTTGGACAAATCAAGTGGGTATTCCCATCCTTCACCAAGGCTCAGTTGTTCCTTTCCCTTTAGGGAATTTCAGCGTTTGCAAGTTTTGTCTGGGCGTTGGTCTTGTTTCTTTAAAAATATTTTAATATACTGCTTAATGCCTGGTGAAACATCTGCAAACTAGTATACAAGTTGGTGCAAAGACCAAATGTTCCTGCCAAGAACAGCAGACTGCCAGCCATTGTTGATATTATTGCCAGTATCTGCTTTCATCCAGTGTGTCTTAAGAAATATTCTAAGATATTGTTCAATGTCTGGTGAAACTTCTGCAAATTAGTAAAGTAAAAGTAGCAATAATTCAGTTTACAAATACTCCATTACAAATAAAAGTCTTGCATTCAAAATTGTACTTAAGTACATAAGTGTTATCAGCAAAATACACCCAGTTTCCAGTTTATTAGGTACAGCTAGCTAACAGTCCTGCAATAAATCCAACATTCATGAAAGTTATAATATAAAAACATACATGCAGTTGAATTAATAAAAATATTATTCAACTGTATGACCATTTTGTATCATGTATATACATTATTGGAATATTACTGCTGATGCATTAATGTGTAAGCAGCATTTTAATGTTGGAGGTGGAGACATTTTGTTTACATCGTGTATACTGGTGGGTAGTTTAACCTGTAACAATGCATCATATCTTGTAAACTGATCATGTGTTTTGTATGTACACTCTTGATTTGAAAAGTAACTAGTAACTCCAGCTGTGAGCTTAGTGTAGTGGAGTCGAAGAAGAAAGTAGCATAAAATGGAAATACTCAAAAATTACAAGTACGTCAAAGTTGTAAGAAAGTAAAATACCTGAGTAAATGTACTTAGTTACTTTCTGTGGTGGAAATTGTGTATTTCTTTTGGAGAAGTGAGCAAATAAAATGAAGATCCAACAAACCGTTGCCTTTTGTATATTTAATTAAGAAAAGAATGAAACAATCAGATGAAATGGTAAAAGAGAATAAAAGAGGTAAATGAAAGGAGGGTGCAGGCGAGCACACAGTCAATCCAATTCAGCTGAAGGACAGAGATCATACACCAGGATGCATATGAAGCGTCTGACCAAGAAGGAAAGATGCTGTCACATACTTATAACCTCACAATACACAGACAGACATATCAGAGTACAGAATCACCTCTAACAAAGATAGTCTGTCTCCAGCTAAATTTCCCTCTAAAGCCTGACCGGTACTGACCAATATCTGTATTTGAGCCACCAAGATTCAATAACAACATATCAGCTGATGACATAAAATCTTTGATCCTTAAATTTCTTTTTAAAGAATTATTCAATTGTCCAGGAGAAGGAAAAATAAAATTGTCAGTGCTCACTAGTGGACATACTATGTTATTGCAACACTGTGTTTAAATTAACTCAAAACTTATTCCAATTGGCAATTCTTTGCCACTTATCAGCCAACCAATCATCAATACCGGTGAATAATGTGGGCCCAGCCAATGTATCAGTCTGGCTCTACAAGACATCACCACCAGATCAACTTTAGACACCTCAGGTGATAAAATTATTCATTATTTCACAAGAAAATAAGGCTGGAAACCCAGGGCAGACTGTTCCCCAGACTGCAGCTGTCTTTCCCCTGATTACAAACAATCTGTCCTCCAGCCACAACACCCAACCAAGATACCAATGTACCTTACGACAGAGATGACCCGAGACAGAAATTATCTAAGTATGTAGAATTAAGACTGATTAACAGGAAAAACAAGTTATCATACTAAACATATCTATGAGACATAAAGAGAGAAATTTAATTACACTAAACATATCTAGTAGGAAAGGAAAAGAGAAATTTTGCCCTTACACTTTCCACCACTGGCAAAAATGTAACCTCAAGGTTCATGCCTGTAAATGTGGCATTACAATATTTGACATTTTACACTATATGCATGTCGATTGAAGCTTACGTGCACACACACACAGACTTCACTGAAACCTAAATAGTCCTGTTTGCCAACACACACCTGTAAAAACAAACGCTGATATTTTCATTTAAGTTGTGAGTATCCAGATTGCACAGATGTTCTGCGTTCATGTCCAAGCAGAAGAGCCTCTTTGTAGGGGAGGAGATGTTTCCTTGAGATTGTCATTAAAATAATTTGCAAAACAGACAGCTGTACTGTTCTCACTTGCATTGATAATACCAAGTGTCACGTCTCAAAATATCTCCTAATCTTTGTAAATATACATATATTGGTGCTGGACATACTGCACTGTGTCTTAATCTTGCTGTGAGAATATACAAGGATTAGGAGATGTTTTGAGACGTGATAGTTGGTATTATCAATTGAGTCAGTGAAAATCAAGTGAGAACAGCAACAATCTGAAGGAAACATCCTCCTGACCTTTTTACTTGAGTCTTACTTTACTTACAGAGTATTTGTACACCGTGGTATTGCTATTGTTACTTAAGATCTGAGTACTTCTTCCACCGCTGTTGTTTTGAGATCATATGTGTGACTTGGCTGTTCTAACACAGCAATTTCCTTATTGGTATTAAAGGGGGTTGACATTCACATTTGTTCAAGTCTGTCCTGTACACCAAAAGAGTTACAGGTCACTATAACCGTCCCTCCTGTCAATACTGGATCTGAAGAGATCCCTTCCTAACACGATTTACTGTAAGTGGGGGACAAAAGCCACAGTCCTCGTTCTGTGCAAAGAAATCATACAAAAGTTTAGCTGAAGCTAATATGAGACTTCAGCAGCCTGAGTTGGACAAATCAAGTGGGTATTCCCATCCTTCACCAAGGCTCAGTTGTTCCTTTCCCTTTAGGGAATTTCAGCGTTTGCAAGTTTTGTCTGGGCGTTGGTCTTGTTTCTTTAAAAATATTTTAATATATTGCTTAATGCCTGGTGAAACATCTGCAAACTAGTATACAAGTTGGTGCAAAGACCAAATTTTCCTGCCAAGAACAGCAGACTGCCAGCCATTGTTGATATTATTGCCAGTATCTGCTTTCATCCAGTGTGTCTTAAGAAATATTCTAAGATATTGTTCAATGTCTGGTGAAACTTCTGCAAATTAGTAAAGTAAAAGTAGCAATAATTCAGTTTACAAATACTCCATTACAAATAAAAGTCTTGCATTCAAAATTGTACTTAAGTACATAAGTGTTATCAGCAAAATACACCCAGTTTCCAGTTTATTAGGTACAGCTAGCTAACAGTCCTGCAATAAATCCAACATTCATGAAAGTTATAATATAAAAACATACATACGGTTGAATTAATAAAAATATTATTCAACTGTATGACCATTTTGTATCATGTATATACATTATTGGAATATTACTGCTGATGCATTAATGTGTGAGCAGCATTTTAATGTTGGAGGTGGAGACATTTTGTTTACATCGTGTATACTGGTGGGTAGTTTAACCTGTAACAATTCATCATATTTTGTAAACTGATCATGTGTTTTGTATGTACACTCTTGATTTGAAAAGTAACTAGTAACTCCAGCTGTGAGCTTAGTGTAGTGGAGTCGAAGAAGAAAGTAGCATAAAATGGAAA